>CM072698.1:6701815-6717540 GCA_036884735.1 Huso huso | reverse complement strand
GTAGTCACGTACCGCCATCCGCGCTCACGCCGCCGCGCAGGGACAAAGCGTAAAGAGTAAGTTAACATTTAAATAACTTTGTTTTGTTTTACTGCCCGCTTACCCTTTCACGATGCTTGCAATCATTCCGAGGGTTTCTATTGCAATCACTCGGGTACTGTGAGGTTTTTCTAAGTCTGTGTTGCTTTGGCTGCCAGTTCAGGAGCTGCTCTTCAGTTCTAGTGGCCTGCCAGAGATATATATGTAACATAGGCTAACCGGCCAATATGTCTAGTGAGCACCAGCCCCATCTAGTGCACAGCTAATGTATTGCCAGCAAAATAAGTAAAAACTTAATCAATGTGGCTGATCACTTGATGGCATTCTCTTACTTCTATAAAGACATCTATAGCAGGTAAGTAATCAAAAGGGCTAGGAACTAGGATTCTACAGGCTCTGCTAATGCCTCAGGTGAACGTTTTACCTGGAGTGGAGGGAATATAAAATCTGGCACACAGTTCTTTGCTTAGAATTTGATCCACAGTCTAAAAGGGAAAGATAAAGGAAATATATCAATATTTATATACATATTCAAGCAAGTGTTCGGAGATCAAACATTGAATAACTTATTTATATTAAAATATACAGTATATAATTTAAATGGATCTCATTTTGGAATCTGTTTTGCATTCATTCCAATCCAGTAGCAGAACGAGCGGGCGGAACTCTCTGTTCCAAATCACACTGTGGCCTCGCTTAAAGTGGGTGCAGAGCTCAATCTACAAAGGAATTCTCTGAATTCAGCTCTTTACTGTAGAGTGATTCCTACTTTCTCTTCCATACCAGGGATGGAAATAAGACTCGTACTGCGTAGCAGTTTCACCCATTCCAGGTTTTACTACCAGCTTGATTAGCCCTAGTGTACAGGTAACAAGCTCAAGTGTGCTTTATTAAAAACTCATAGTAAAACCAGTAATGGATCAAACTGCTATGCAATGGGAGTCTTATTGCCATCCCTGCAGAAATTCCACCTTGCTCAGAGACTATGCAGGTGAGACTGTTGAGCAAATACCCAGGAGGCAGAAACAGAATGAAATGAGGATGTAGACACAATTAATAATAACACCTTAACTTAGATCAAAAGTGCAACTATCTTTATGAAGGAATGCCAACAACGAAAGAACAATACAAATCTTTGAAATATTGCGGAACGGAAAACACCCTATGAACACCCAGGGCTAAGTGCTGCAAAACCTGTTTGTATAACCTGTGGGATGGGAGTGAACGCAGGTGGAGGTGAAATCATGTAGTAGTTTCTACATAAATATGGGACACGTCACGCTGCAGGAGAGACCCTAAGCTCCCACGCTGCTGGGCAGAACCGGCAGACTCCACATCAACACGGCTCCCCAATGGAGAGGGGAATATACTGATCTGACTATTGTTTACAAGCTACTGTCACTACTTTGTCTAGAATTCACAGTTCAGACACTTTGAGACTTGAATTCTCAAAGTGTCTGTTCATCTGTATTTGAAACCAATGAACTGTCGGAATCCTGGTGAATTCTGTGTAATAGTGTCTGTCAATCATAAGTCCTTTGAATCGTGATTATACTTAATTAATACATGTTATGTTTAGGAGAATAAAAATATTGCAGGAGTAAGACATCATCAATAAACAGAATCAATTAAACCACCATTCTTACAAGGATTAAGCAGATGGTAAAACATGCCATGTGTGTTTCTAAGGGTGCGGGGTCTCCCTCTAGTCAAGTTGAAAGTGGATTTCATTCTCTTGCACTCTTTGCTGTGTCGGGGGTCTGTCATACAAAGAGTGCCCAAAAACTCACTCAGCTTGATTAGAGGTAGCCACCAAACACTTAGAAACATATTAAAGTAATTCAATCTATTGTTCTGTGTATCTCGGTGACTGACCAGTTTGGTGGTCTGCAGGTCGATGGCTGGGCTGCAGTACTTGTCACTGAACACGTCTCTGGGATTCGCACGGAAAATATCCACTCAGAGGAACAATCCAGTAGCTGTTAGGGCAAGTGTTCCAGCAAACTGCTTTTGAAAAGACTTGTGAAAGCTGGTTGCGGGTAGCATATCAGTGTTGCATTAGCTACGCTGACACACACCTGGGGAGGGAAGGAGCACACGGTCAACCCCATTCTAATAGCTGTTTTTTTATAGTACAAGCTGTGTCTTAACTAACAATTCCAGCAAACTGCTTTTGAAAAGACTTGTGAAAGCTGGTTGGGCTGGGGGGCCAGGCATATCAGTGTTGCATTAGGGCTATGCTGATACATTTCCCCCAAAATAAAACAACACGCACCTCGAGTCTGTGTTTCTGCTGGGCCGTGGGAGTCTTTTCAGAAGTCAGAGAAATCGTGCACAGAAGGCACATAATATGCCAGTTAATTTCACCAACATAAACTAATAGAAGATGGGCGAATCTGTCCAGTGGACCCCTTTCACCGTCTCTTATAGTACAAGACTACTGTCTGTCTTCTCACTAAACTAATAGCAGTGTCCAGTTGACCCCTTTTCCTGTCTCAGTGGACCTGGTACTGATATAACATTCAACTGTGACCAAAAACAACTGCTTCTGAAAGGGTTTGATGGGCAGCTTCTCCCAGGGCTGGCTCAGGGGCAGGGGCACTTTGACCTGGGTAGTTGGGCACTGCAGTCCGTTCAGGGTTTTGAGGGCAGCTGCCATGATGTTGGTACCAGTGGCACATTTCAGGATATCAAAGTAAAACACGTAGGGCTTCCTCTGAAAATAAAACAACACAGCACAGGTCTCAGGCAAGGCTCAGTCTGTGTTTGCAGCTCAGTGCTGGTTTGATGGGCTGTGAGTGCAGAAAACATACTTGATGGGCTGTGACTCAGTGGACAGGGCCGTTCTTAAAATGGGCTGTGCCTTTCAGTGGACTGAACTGGGTTTGATGGGCAGACTGCAGGGCCGTCAAGTTTTCTAAATGGGCTGTGAATGTGCAGCTCAGTGGACAGGGCCGTCTCTTATACAGGGTTTGATGGGCTGTGAGTGTGCAGCTCAGTGGACAGGGCTCAGTGGTTTGACTGTGAGGTGCAGCTCAGTGGACAGGGCTGTGAGTGTGCAGCTCAGTGGACAGGGCCATCTCTCTTATACAGGGTTTGATGGGCTGTGAGCTCAGTGCAGCTCTGTTTGATGGGCTGTGAGAACAGCAGCTCTGTGGACAGGGTTTGTCTCTTATACAGGGTTTGATGGGCTGTGAAGCTCTGTGGACAGGGCCGTCTCTTATACAGGGTTTGTGCAGCTCAGTGGACAGATGCAGCTCTTTATACAGGGTCATTGGGTCCGATTCAGCTCTGTGAACAGAAAACTCCTGTGGACAGGGCTGTCTCTTATACAGGGTTTGAGGAGACAGATCCAGCTCTTACTCATTGGGTCCAATTCCACAGAAAACTCCGGTCGAATTTCGAGGGTAAATAACCTGCCTGGGGTCCCCGTACAGCCAGGCTGGGGAGGGAGGGAGAGAGAGATATTAGACAGATATTAGATATTACATGATATTCAGACAGTTTTACCAAGCTTCAATATTTAGGTTTCAATATTATTCAGCACCAAACATGATTCAGGACAGTCCCCCTAAGTTTCAGTCACCATAGTTTTATATATTACAGTTTCTTACCCAGAACTCCCACCACCAGGTATCCACCAATGAAAACCATGAAAAAGATGCAGCAGATAACATCAGTGCAGCCCCTGAAAGAAACACAAACAACACAGTCAGTCAGCGATGAAGCCCTGCACTGCTGAAAACACATGAACGCACCAAACATTTAGAAGGTAATCAGCAGTGTGTCAGGTGTGTGTTATATACACTAATCCGTGGTGTGTCGGGTTCTTACATAAACTAATCTATGGTGTGTAGGGTATCTCTTATATAAACTAATCTGTGGTGTGTAGGGTGTCTCTTATATAAACTAATCTGTGGTGTGTCGGGTGTCTATTATATAAACTAATCTGTATAGAAACTACTCTGTGTGTGGGTGTCTATTATATAAACTAATCTGTGGTGTGTCGGTGGGGTGTCTCTTACATAAACTAATCTATGTTGTGTAGGGTGTCTCTTACATAAACTAATCTATGGTGTGTAGGGTATCTCTTATATAAACTAATCTGTGGTGTGTAGGGCGTCTCTTATATAAACTAATCTGTGGTGTGTAGAGGGTCTTATTGTATTAGAGATGTCATCTAGTGCAGTTTTGGAATGTATTTCTGTTAAGAGAGACACCCTACACACCACAGATTAATGATCAGAAATCACAAAAGCTGACCTTGTACTCAGGAACTGCTAGTAAACTTATAAGAACATAAAGAGTTGTTTATCTGTGCCCTCCGTTGTAAGCAATGGATGACATCATGTGGAATTCTGACAAACAATGGATTTCTAAAACATGATCTCGAATTAATGGCACACAACTACCATGAAACTAAGAAATTCATTTCTAGTAATGTAACAGCCAGGTAATCATGGACAGACAGAGAGACAGAGACACACACAGAGAGGCTGGAGGACACAGAGACAGAAAGACAGATACACAAACAGACACATTTCATAGTCAGACAGAAATGGGCAGAAACAGACAGAATGACATTACAGTTAGTCAGTTAGACAGACAGACATATGTGAAGACAGACACACATACAGTGACAGAGTCACACAAGACATAGATAGGCAGACAGACCTGTTTTTGAGGGGTCCATTGAAAGTTGGGTCATGTTTAGCAGGTTCTCCTGAAAATGAAAAATAAATAAATAAATAACAGAATGTTAGTTTGATTAGATGCATGTTTAATTGTATCCAATATGTACAGTATATTTTCATTTTTTAATGTTTATACAGGGGTGGCAATACGACTCCCATTGCAAAGCAGTTTGATCCATTCCTGATTTTAATAAGACACATCTGAGCTTTGTACTTCTATACACTGTGGCTAATCAAGCTCATATTAAAACCTGGAATGGGTAACACTGCTTTGCAATAGGAGTCTTATTACCAGCCCCAGTATACAGTACATGTATAAATATGGATATCTTACGGAAATGTTCTGCTTTGTACAGACAGACTCACTGCTGCACTGTCAAATTACTGAATTTCATTTGTGATTCTAGATAAAAAATATATACAGTCGCAGACAAAAGTACTGGCAGCCTACGCTTCTTATACCATACTTCAAGGTAACAGCATTTAGTAAACCTGAACCACTT
This sequence comes from Huso huso, assembly GCA_036884735.1. Lineage (NCBI taxonomy): Eukaryota > Metazoa > Chordata > Actinopteri > Acipenseriformes > Acipenseridae > Huso > Huso huso. The sequence continues at coordinate 6,712,304 of CM072698.1, read as the reverse complement.
TTTAATAAAACTAAAAGCAAAATAGACAATCCCTAGTTATTTAACAAAATAATCTATCAAAAACAAATACACTTGTTTCATTTAGTATTTAGTAAAGTATTTAGTCAAGTATTCGTTCATGACAAAAGTATTGGCACCCCTGCTTTAGTATTGTGTGTGTCCTCATTTTATTTTATTACGGTTTTCAGACGTTTATGATCATTCTTAACCAGGATGTTGCATCTGGTTGGTGAAATCTGGGCCCATTCTGTCTTGCATATTTCCTGCAGCTCAGACAGATTGGATAGTGCTTGGCTGCAGCTTTTCTCCAGATCAGTCCAGAGCATTTCTGTTGGATTGAGATCTGGTGATAGTGAAGGCCATTCCAGAACTTTTATCTTTGATTTCAGAGTTGACTTAGCTGTATGCTTGGGTCATTGTCATATTACAAGTTGTCAAGCAGCCTTCTAGAAGACTTTATCATTGTACTTTGCATGATGTTGTGATGCATGGCTGCATTCATTCAATCTTCAATCACATCAATGTCTCCAGTCCCTGACCTGCTAAAACACCCATCAGGATTGAACCACCTCCATATTTAACTGGAGGCTCAAGGTTTTCTTCATTGAAGGCTTTCCCTTTTTTTTTCTCCAAACATACTGTGGTCCATTTTTGGAGAAAAGTTATATTGTTGTCTCATCGGACCAGAGAATGTTGTTGACGAATGCTTCAGATTCCTGTTCATATTTCTTGGTATATTTAAGACGGTTTGCTTATGAATTTTAGATAAAAGATGCTTCTAAATCTTTCTTTAAGTCCTTGGCTGTTAATCTTGGATTTGTCTTTTTTTATTTGAACATCCACTTTCTTTCAAGTGTTTCAGCTGAATCTGTTCCATGATTCTTTTTGATATTGCCCGGATTGTGGATTTTGGTATTCCAGATTTCATTGATACGCTCTGTAGCCACAAGTGCTTTTCTCAAGATCAATCCAACTGCTTTGTCTTGACCATCATCTGCTGTGTTGCCAAAACGTTCTTCTTCAACAGATGTTGGAAATAATGACCTCTTTTCTGGCTTTTGACTTTATAATGCAGCTTAATTACTGTGTAATGGTTTTATAATCAATAAATATATATTTGAATTAGTTATATTCCATATTTACAGACCTTTAATGTAAAGGTGCCAATAGTCATGAACACAGACATGAAATTGCTTCAGTGCTTTTGTTTTTTTTTTATATATAAAAAAAGATTGTTATTTAAAATGACTAGAAATTGTGTATTTGGTCTTTGTCACGTGAATGAGTGGCAAATGTTCACTAAATGTTTGTATTGAACGCCTTGGATAAAACAAATAATAATAAAACTTCCATTCTCTATTCAGCTCTCAAATGTTTCGGCCTTCATCAGTTTCTTTTTTAGTTTGATCTATTTGTGCATCATTGACTAAGTGCAAGTTACTTATGGATAACCTATTGGTTTAGCAAACGTGTGGGTTATTACTGAAACAATACAAATCTAGGTAACTCCTGATCTGCACACAGAGGAACCAGGAACAAGGAAGTACCCTGGGTACTCTGAACAAGAATCACTAGCCTGAACCTGTCAGCAGTGCAGTGAGTCGAATATTTACACAGAGTTATCTGGAAATGAATTAACATGCTCCTGGCATTGAAAGATAAGAAAAGAGAAAGGACAATTGTTCCTCAAATAGTTCCACATCGCCCTCTCCCTCCCAGCTCCCCCAAACCAGCAAACTGCCCTGTGTTTCTAGTGCTGTTGCAAATCACTTCCTACTTAATTTATGTATTTATTTATTTCTTTCTTTTTTTAACCTAAATGTTCAAGGCCTTTATTTGGTTTTGAGCTCATGTTGCTAAACTGCGTTACAGGAAACACAAGCTACAATATTACAATATGAACTAATTACATTCTGGGACTTCCTGGTTTGCATTCTGGGTTTAGAACACAGCAGCAGTGGAAGCAGGCTATTGTATCTGTGTGTGTTTGCCTCTATATTCTCTCTGTTCTTTGCAATGCTTGCCTACTCTACCATGCGTTCACTGTGCTGTATCACACTTCGCTGTGCTGTTACTGAGGGACACTTTTATAATGGCAGAGCTGCCTCGGATTCTGGATTTCCAGCCCTGGTGCTGGGGGGTGAATTCCTGTTACAGATTTGCTTGTCAGGCAGTGATTCGGTTAATTGAGTTACGCGCTCTATAACTAATTAACCGCAATTCATGTAAAAGAACAGAAAGTTAACTCGTAAAGTTAAACTAGTTAGCTCATTGGCTCAGAGTTCACTACCTTGAATAAAACCCAAAACACAACTCAAGCTAATTGCATCTGTCTAAAGTTCAGTGACTGAGGAATGATGACCAGCAATTTCAAATCACCTCTCTTACTGTCCAGTACACACATATGATCTTATTCCAGCTCAAACTGACCAAATTCTGGGGAGGGGCTTCCTTCCTAGTGGTCATTTCTTGAACTACTTCAGAAATTCAGTATTTTAGAAATAGTCGAAAATTACATGGATGGAAAAAAAGACTTATTGCACAGCAGATTCACCCATTCCAGGTTTTAATACAAGCTTGATTAGCCACAGTGTACAGGCCTATGTAACACGCTCAGATGTGCCTTACTAAAGTCATAGTAAACCAGGCATGGATCACACTGCTATGCAATGGGAGTCTTATTCCCTGAAATGGCATCAGGTACACCACAGTGCAGTCAGTATTAACCTGTCCCCCTCCCCCCTCCTCTGTTCGTTAGTAATTCACAACTGCTTGGTAACGCATTGCTTTGGAAACGACATACCAGGAAATGACAGTTGAATTTCTTCACACAGTGAAACGGTTTATGAGACCACACAGAGACAGGACAGAGCTTATCCCTTTATAGCTTAAACCTTGATGCTGAGCAAACAGCACTCACGGAAATAACACCAGCAACCTTCGAAATCAATTCACCTGAATGACTGATCACGGGGCAATTACCTGCATTTCATTTCACAGCAACACACGGAGATTCTAGAGACGCATTGCTACGAAGTGATGGGAAAAACCAAACACAAAGGGGGTCACAGCGCTTCATTGCAACACAGCTGCCAACACAAAGCCATGGAAGGGTTATATTCCAATGCATTCCATTCGGATATTTTGCTAGCATTCCAGATATGGAAATACTATAAGTCTCCAGTTGCATAGCAGTGTGATCCATTCCTGGTTTCACTATGAGTTTAAAGATGACACACCTAAGCTTGTTACCTGTACACTGGGGCTAATCAAGCTTGTATTTAAACCTGTAATGGGTGAAACTGCTACGCAACAGGAGTCTTATTGCTCGCTTGCTCATTAAAATATTTTGCATGTAGTTAAAGAGGGATATCATCTATTCCAGGTATGGACATAAAAATTCCTATTGCACAGCAGTTTCACCCATTCCAGGTTTTAATACGAGCTTCATTAGCCCCCGAGTACAGGTAATAAGCTCAGGTGTGTTTTATTAAAAACTCATAGTAAAACTGGGAATAGATTAAACTGCTGTGCAATGGAAGTCTTACTTCCATCTCTGTATTGAGGGATATTTAGTGAGAAACACCCACACGTTCATCTGTAACAATGCTATCCTATACATTCGAATCACACTCATCATGGTTTAGCCCACAGCTTAAACCTTGACTATTTCCATAATGGCGCACTGTAGAAAATCGCAGGCACATCATTTGCATGCTGTGCAGCAGGTACTGGGAAAACACATCAACATGCAAATATATACTCTCTCCCTCTGCTTGTTTCCTGTGACATAGCAGTAAGGCATGCAATGCAGAGATATGAGAAATACTTCCTTTAGAAAGAATAATTAGGCCTACATCTCCAGGCCGTGCCCCACAATCCTGTTCAGTTTGGCAAGAGAATTCCTTCATGGTGACTGAAAGTTTACTACATTCTTTCATAGTTTAGTTTCCTTAAAGCTTCAGACGGAGCCCCATAACCCTGTTCAGTTTGACACTGCAATACAGTTACAAATAACTAATGTGCAAATTTATGAGGAACAAACTTAACATTATACTTGATCTGTATAATGTGAAATAATGTATAATGTGATACCTTGTAACAATTGTAAGTCGCCCTGGATAAGGGTCTCTGCTAAGAAATAAATAATAATAATAATAAGTGACAGCCTCTCAGTCTCTATGTGCCCTCCAGCCTTGTTCTATAATGTTCTATAAAAGAACGCACACACAGACACACCCTGCAAAACCAACAGCGCAGGCACAGTGTATGCAAACCACTAGCTCTCTGTCTCTATACAATTACACAGAACACAACACAGGCCTCCACAGAGAGGTGGAAGGTGAGTCTAGTGCATTTAATATATAGGAGGCTGTGTGGTCCAGTGGTTAAAGAAAAGGACTTGTAACCAGGAGGTCCCCGGTTCAAATCCCACTTCAGCCACTGACTCATTGTGTGACCCTGAGCAAGTCATTAACCTCCTTGTGCGGTTTTCTGGGTGAGACTGTTGTAAGTGACTCTGCAGCTGATGCATAGTTCACACACCCTAGTCTCTGTAAGTCACCTTGGATAAAGGCGTCTGCTAAATAAACAAATAATAAAATAATAATAATAATATATCTTTACAATATGATGGCTGGTTCTGCTGTATTGCTTGACAATGTGACTGTAAGGAAGGACAGATCAGGTTCCTGTCTTTGTGTATCAGGGAGTGTCCTAATGGTCTAAAAAAGGACAATGGAAGTATTCACACACACACACACACACACACACACACACACACACACACAAGGCCATCCCTTCAAGCCACATATTGATATTAACCCCACCCCCGTTAGGTAATTCAAAATCAGAGCCATCAGTAACATCAGAGGTGCATAGCAGTTTGATACATTCCTGGTTTTCATACAAGTCTAATAAGACACACCTGAGCTTGTTACCTAAACACTGAGGCTAATCAAGCTTGTAATAAAACCTGCAATGGGTGAAACTATGCAATAGGAGTCTTATTTCCTGAACATGAAAACGTAGATCGCCAATGACCTTTGTGCACATGCAAAATCTTAGAGCAAGTTTAATCACAATTGAATAGCAAGCACTTCTATAGCTATTGTATGTGTTCCAGACAGACAGACAGCCTCCATACTCCCCCAGATTACAACACGCTCAGTGACATAAGCTAAAGAAAGTTCTAAGCAAAGTTTCCTCAATCTGTGTGTTGGTCTTTCCTATTGTGATGACAAAGACTTCTGATTGTTGAAATATAACCATGGTCTCTCACACACACACACAGAGCCGCGATCTGCTATCTTTCTGAGGACACTGGTTTCACTCCCATTCGTATGCTTATTTTTTAATTATAGCACTGTTTTTTTCTATTGCTTTTTAAAAACACTTAGGGCTAGATCGTCATTAGTGCAATTTGTATCTGAAAAGAAACACAAACACAAAATACAATTCTAAAATGAATAAGAAACAACTTAAAACTACTCAAGTACTTAAGATAAGTTGTAGTTGTTTATATCTGGTTGATAACATTATTGGGCGGCTTTCTACTATCTGAACAAAATGCGCCAATGGTGATAGTGGCTAATTTTCAAAATGTTTTACTCCAAATAGTAAGTCTCAAAGTTATAAAATGTATATTATATATATTGTAGTGATCTTGGTTAACGCAGGCAGGTGCATCACACAGGGCGAGGCAATCCACACACAGGCAGAGGGTGGGCGCAAACCCGGGACCTCTCGCACTGAAGCAAGGCGCGTACATCGGGCTTATGTCCCTGTGTGTGATTACGTCACCTACCAGCCCTGCTGCTGCCTCCCCTGTGCACGCTACACTCTCCCCTATCAGCCTCAAGTCCGACCCTGACTTGCTCACCAGGCTACAGTCCCACGAGTGCGTGCCGGTGTACCTGCGTCCACTGCTGACAATGAAATGATCTTGGTTAACGCAGGCAGGAGCATCACACAGGGCGAGGCAATCCACACACAGGCTGATTGCGGGCGTGAACCCGGGACCTCTCGCACTAAAGCATAGCGCCGATACCGCTGTACAAAAGAGCCGGCTCCTTTGCAAGGAGCGTATATCGGGTTTATGTCTTCATGTGTGATTACGTCACCTACCAGCCCTGCTGCTGCCTACCCCCGTGCACGCTACAATATATATATATATATATATATATATATATATATATATATATATATATATATTACACACACATTGATATATTTATAGTATCATGCATTTATATATATATAGTATATTAAATATATATATATTTATATATATATTATATATAGAATATTCAAATACTCATTTCAAAATCTTGTAGCTCCATACACCTGTTTTTTGGTTTTTTTAAACTTTATCCAAGTCTCCACACTTTACAGATAAGGGAAGACATCAGAGGATTAATACATCTCTACAGTTTACTCTTCTTCATTTTAAAATACTACTACTACAAATAGCCAATTAAAATATTCACAAGACAAATCTGATATTTGTTCTTGTGCTACCGCAACCTTAAATGATACCCAACAGCAACAGGTTTTTTAAACCTACTGGTTTAAAAACACGAGTTTAAAAAAGTCATGTATTATATATATATATATATATTGTATATATATATATAAAAATATATATATATATATAACATTTGCAGCATATATATATATATATATATATATATATATATATATATATATATAAAAACACAAAAATGGCTTGTAGCCTTTACAATCGCACAAATACAAATACATTCAAGTGTTACAATAGTTCATTATATATATATATATATATGATTAAAATGGATATGATTATATATATAAACATTTGATATATATAAAAATTATTTATTAAAAAATGACACAAATTGTCAGCATTTATATATATATATATATATATATATTATAGAGATAGAGAGAAAGAGAGAGAGAGAGAGAAACATAAGAAAGTTTACAAACGAGGAGGCCATCGTTTCGTTCAGCCCATCTTGCTCGTTTGTTTGTTAGTAGCTTATTGATCCCAGAATCTCATCAGCAGCTTCTTGAAGGATCCCAGGGTGTCAGCTTCAACAACATTACTGGGGAGTTGGTTCCAGACCCTCACAATTCTCTGTGTAAAAAAGTGTCTCCTAATTTCTGTTCTGAATGCCCCTTTATCTAATCTCCATTTGTGACCCGTCGAAAAAGTCCCCTGGGTCGACATTGTCAATACCTTTTAAAATTTTGAATGCTTGAATCAGATCACTGCGTAGTCTTTTTTGTTCAAGACTGAATAGATTGAATTCTTTTAGCCTGTCTGCATACGACATGCCTTTTAAACCCGGGATAATTCTGATCGCTCTTCTTTGCACTCTTTCTAGAGCAGCAATATCCTTTTTGTAACAAGGTGACCAGATAGATAGATTGATAGATAGATAGATATGAATGAAAAAAACTGAAATGGCAGTGGTCCAGGCAAATAACAAGAAGAACAGACCATGGCTGGACCAAGAAGATACTAGGCTGGATCCAAACAGACATAAAGAGATCAAGAAGACGACCTCCAGGAAGATGTTAAGATGAACTTAGGAAACACGCCGGAGCAACATGGATGAGGGACGCAGCAGACAGGCTTGTGTGGGGAGGCCTTCATCCAGCAGTGGATTGAAAAAGACTGAAGATTATAGTTAGCTTTTTAAGTTAGTCCCTATTGTGATTTGATCAACGCAGCCATTTTTATAACTGATTATATATATATATATATATATATATATATATATATATATATATATATATATATATATATATGTAAGTGTAGCCCTTGCAATAACATTGTTCTCTGCTGTCAAATCTGACCTTAAATAACAGCATTAAAAAGCAAGAGTACAACGCACTAAACCGCTCATTTAAAATCACAGACGCCTCTCCTGAACACTTTTTTGTTTGTTTGATGTCCATTTTTAAGTCGATTATCAACAACAAAATAACCGTCATTTGCGCCAGCTCCACAAGACAGCAAACACAAACGCCTACATTTAAAAACAAAAAAACAAAAAAACAAAAAAAGAAATAAGCACACTTTCCTGACGTCAAAAGCATAACGACGGTCACTAGCCGCACTGAAAACACAAGCCGTGTGTAATTGAATAGCACACAGGTGTATTTTGGTTCAAATCTTTGCTGTATAAAGCTCGAGTTTTCTTACCGTAAGGGTCGGAACTGTCGTTTTCTTTCTTTTTCCCCATTTTAGATAAAGTTATGGGTTCTTCAGTCTGCTAAATCAATCACAAGTCGGGGTTTTAGACCTTATGTTCTGCTTGTGTTGGTAAATCTCTTTCCCTCTATATCGTTTACCTGTCAGTTTGCACTGCCTGCTGACGTTACGGGTGCACCTGCCAGCGAACGCTCACCTGAGCCACGCCTCCCAATGAAAGTGGAGCAGAGCGTCCCTCCGACAACAATCCACACCCTGAACTGACTACAGCCGTGTTTCCAGCGTGCATCACTGTCAGCTGTACTGAGCTCGACACGTCGTGATTCTTTTACAGGAAGAGAGCTGCACACCTAGTGTCCTGTATGCTTAGGATTAAAACGTGGCTTGTCTCGGTTTTGTACAGAAGCGTCCTAGTACCAATTAAAAAAAAATAAAAAAATAAGGAATCTCCTACGTAGGACTTGATAGGACTTTTTTTTTTTTTTAAGTACATAAAAGTATATAGGCTGTGTCCAGTGGTTAAAGAAAAAGGGCTTGTAACCAGGACGTCCCCAGTTCAAATCCCACCTCAGCCACTGACTCATTGTGTGACCCTAAGCAAGTCACTTCACCTCCTTGTGCTCCGTCTTTCAGGTGAGACGTAATTGTAAGTGACTCTGCAGCTGATGCATAGTTCACACACCCTAGTCTCTGTAAGTCGCCTTGGATAAAGGCGTCTGCTAAATAAACAAATAATAGTAATAATAATAATAATAATAATAATAATATAGACATATAAAATCCTACATAGGAGATTTTTTTTTTTTTTTTTATTTTTGGCACTAGGACGCTTCCATAGGCTTGCTATTTTGTAGTCACAAGTACAAACTTCTAGCAGTGTGGCAGGATGACAGCAGTCATTTATTATAGAGACATGCATGGAGTACTTGTTTAATAATTCTGATTGTGTATTGAATAATTAATATTCTGTTTAACTTCGCGGACTATGGCTGGTTTTGTTTTGTTTTCTTGGCAGTACCACTAGCCAAGAGTTAGTCCCATGGTGCAAGTTGCTGCTTTGATTGCAGTTCATATGTATTTTGTTTTCACTAACCTGGTTTAATGTGCAGTTCACTGTTTCTGTGTTCATATATATCATTTTTCACTGTATTCTGTGTTGCTGCTGCTTCATGGTGGAGGTCACTGTATTCTGTGTTCACTCCCCTGGTTCATGGTGCAGGTCACTGTATTCTGTGTTCACATCCTGGTTCATGGTGCAGTTCACTGTATTCTGTGTTCACTCCCCTGGTTCATGGTGCAGGTCACTGTATTCTGTGTTCACTCCCCTGGTTCATGGTGCAGTTCACTGTATTCTGTGTTCACTCCCCTGGTTCATGGTGGAGGTCACTGTATTCTGTGTTCTCTCCCCTGGTTCATGGTGCAGTTCACTGTATTCTGTGTTCACTCCCCTGGTTCATGGTGCAGGTCACTGTATTCTGTGTTCACTCCCCTGGTTCATGGTGCAGTTCACTGTATTCTGTGTTTTCATGGTGGAGGTCACTGTATTCTGTGTTCCTCCTGGTTCATGGTGCAGTTCACTGTATTCTGTGTTCATGGTTCATGGTGCAGTTCACTGTATTCTGTGTTCCTCCCTGGTTCATGGTGGAGGTCACTGTATTCTGTGTTCTCTCCCTGGTTCATGGTGCAGTTCACTGTATTCTGTGTTCTCTCCCTGGTTCATGGTGCAGTTCACTGTATTCTGTGTTCTGTTCATGGTGCAGTTCACTGTATTCTGTGTTCTCTCCCCTGGTTCATGGTGCAGTTCACTGTATTCTGTGTTCACTCCCCTGGTTCATGGTGCAGTTCACTGTATTCTGTGTTCACTCCCCTGGTTCATGGTGGAGGTCACTGTATTCTGTGTTCACTCCCCTGGTTCATGGTGCAGTTCACTGTATTCTGTGTTCACTCCCCTGGTTCATGGTGCAGTTCACTGTATTCTGTGTTCACTCCCTGGTTCATGGTGGAGTTCACTGTATTCTGTGTTCACTCCCCTGGTTCATGGTGCAGTTCACTGTATTCTGTGTTCACTCCCCTGGTTCATGGTGGAGGTCACTGTATTCTGTGTTCTCTCCCCTGGTTCATGGTGCAGTTCACTGTATTCTGTGTTCACTCCCCTGGTTCATGGTGCAGTTCACTGTATTCTGTGTTCACTCCCCTGGTTCATGGTGGAGGTCACTGTATTCTGTGTTCACTCCCCTGGCAGAGTCACTTACAATTACATCTCACCTGAAAGACGGAGCACAAGGTGAC
>CM072698.1:6641815-6696815 GCA_036884735.1 Huso huso | reverse complement strand
TCCAGCAGCGCACACTCCTCAGATCACACCCCCCTCAGAGCAGCGCACACATCACTCAGATCACACACCCCTCCCGTCATCCAGCAGCGCACACATCACTCAGATCACACACCCCTCCCCTCAGAGCAGCGCACACATCACTCAGATCACACACCCCTCCCGTCATCCAGCAGCGCACACATCACTCAGATCACACCCCTCCCCTCAGAGCAGCGCACACATCACTCAGATCACACACCCCTCCCGTCATCCAGCAGCGCACACATCACTCAGATCACACACCCCTCCCCTCAGAGCAGCGCACACATCACTCAGATCACACACCCCTCCCAGATCAGCAGCGCACACATCACACTCAGATCACACACCCCTCCCCTCAGAGCAGCGCACACATCACTCAGATCACACACCCCTCCCGTCATCCAGCAGCGCACACATCACTCAGATCACACACCCCTCCCCTCAGAGCAGCGCACAGATCATTCAGATCACACACCCCTCCCCTCAGAGCAGCGCACAGATCACACAGCCCTCTCGTCATCCAGCAGTGCACAGATCATTCAGATCACACAGCCCTCCTCCTCAAAGCAGCACACAGATCATTCAGATCACACACCCCTCCCCTCAGAGCAGCGCACAGATCACTCAGATCACACAGCCCTCCCCTCAGAGCAGCGCACAGATCACTCAGATCACACAGCCCTCCCCTCAGAGCAGCCCACACATCATTCAGATCACACAGCCCTCCCCTCAGAGCAGCGCACACATCATTCAGATCACACAGCCCTCCCCTCAGAGCAGCGCACAGATCATTCAGATCACACACCCCTCCCCTCAGAGCAGCGCACAGATCATTCAGATCACACACCCCTCCCCTCAGAGCAGCCCACAGATCATTCAGATCACACAGCCCTCCCCTCAGAGCAGCGCACACATCATTCAGATCACACACCCCTCCCCTCAGAGCAGCCCACAGATCATTCAGATCACACACCCCTCCCCTCAGAGCAGCGCACAGATCATTCAGATCACACACCCCTCCCCTCAGAGCAGCGCACAGATCATTCAGATCACACACCCCCCCGCAGAGCCGCACAGATCATTCAGATCACACACCCCTCCCCTCAGAGCAGCACACATCATTCAGATCACACACCCCTCCCCTCAGAGCAGCCCAGATCATTCAGATCACACACCCCTCCCCTCAGAGCAGCGCACACATCATTCAGATCACACACCCCTCCCCTCAGAGCAGCGCACAGATCATTCAGATCACACACCCCTCCCCTCAGAGCAGCACACAGATCATTCAGATCACACAGCCTCCTCCTAAGAGCAGCACACAGATCATTCAGATCACACAGCCTCCTCCTCAAAGCAGCACACAGATCACTCAGATCACACAGCCCTCCCCTCAGGGCAGCGCACAGATCACTCAGATCACACAGCCCTCCCCTCAGAGCAGCGCACAGATCACTCAGATCACACAGCCCTCCCCTCAGAGCAGCGCACAGATCACTCAGATCACACACCCCTCCCCTCAGAGCAGCGCACAGATCACTCAGATCACACAGCCCTCCCCTCAGAGCAGCACACAGATCATTCAGATCACACAGCCCTCCCCTCAGAGCAGCGCACACAGATCATTCAGATCAGACACCCCTCCCATCATCCAGCAGCGCACAGATCATTCAGATCACACAGCCCTCCTCCTCAAAGCAGCGCACAGATCATTCAGATCACACACCCCTCCCCTCAGAGCAGCGCACAGATCATTCAGATCACACCCTCCCCTCCCCTCAGAGCAGCACACAGATCATTGAGATCACATCAGATCCACAGCCCCCCCAGAGCAGCGCACAGATCATTCAGATCACACAGCCCTCCTCCTCAAAGCAGCGCACACAGATCATTCAGATCACACACCCCCCTCATCCAGCAGCGCACACATCATTCAGATCACACACCCCTCCCCTCAGAGCAGCACACAGATCATTCAGATCACACACCCCTCCCCTCAGAGCAGCGCACAGATCATTCAGATCACACACCCCCCCTCAGAGCAGCGCACAGATCACTCAGATCACACAGCCCTCCCCTCAAAGCAGCGCACAGATCACTCAGATCACACAGCCCTCCCCTCAGAGCAGCACACAGATCATTCAGATCACACAGCCCTCCTCCTCAAAGCAGCACACACATCATTCAGATCACACACCCCTCCCCTCAGAGCAGCACACACAGATCATTCAGATCACACACCCCTCCCCTCAGAGCAGCGCACAGATCATTCAGATCACACAGCCCTCCCTTCAGAGCAGCGCACAGATCATTCAGATCACACACCCCTCCCATCATCCAGCAGCGCACAGATCGTTCAGATCACAGAGCCCTCCTCCTCAAAGCAGCCTGCACTGGCTAAAACATTAGCCCCATCTCCCCCACCTAGACTTTAGCCTCAGCTGTAGACAACTAATTTAAATGTGTCTATAAAGGGGTGCTGGGAGAGGTTAAGTGGCACGTAATTAAACTGGGCATCATAAAGTTACTTCAGCCCAATGCAGTACCGGGTGTTTTAACATGAGACCAACACTCCGGGGTGTGACTCACTCGCAGATGAAGGTGCCTTGTGGGATATCCTGCAGAGCCCTCACTCCCCAGCCCATCTTCGCAGTGCGGTACAGCTGCAATCGAACCCTGGACAGACAGACAGACAGCAGTATAATCATCAGTACCACTATATAGTTATGGATTTTTTTTTTGGTTACTATATACAGCACTGGTCCAAAGTTTGGAAACAACAAATAATTTACAGTAAGACTGTACTGCCCATTTTTCCTCACTCAGACCCCTTACTTACTAAACACCCTGGTATCTCTGAATAGATTATCACCTATTTACAGAGACAGACAGAGAACCCCCCCCCCGACAGAGACACACACACATCCAGACAAAGTCAGAGACACCCCCCCCTCCCCCTAGACAGAGCTAGACACACACACACCCACCCAGATAGAGAGACACACACCCAGACAGAGAGACACACCCACCCAGACAGAGAGACACAAAGACAGACAGAGAGACACACACCCCCCTGGACAGAAAGGCACACACCCAGACAGAGACACACACAACCCTAGACAGAGAGGCGCACACACAGACAGAGAAACGCACCCAGAGAGAGACACACCCCTAGACAGAGAGGCGCACACACAGACAGAGAAACGCACCCAGAGAGACACACACCCCTAGACAGAGAGGCGCACACACAGAGAGAGAGAGAGAGAGACACACACACACACACACACGCACGCAGACACAGACCCAGGCAGAGACTCACTTGATGCCCCCCTGCACCACTCTGTTCTTGCAGGACCTCCAGCATGAGCAGGCCTGGTTGCACTCGAAGATCAGCGGGGGCTCGATCTTATTGAACTCCTGCAGCAAACGCCGGTCCTGGAGAGACAGACAGAGAGAGAAGGGGAGAGGGAACGATTAGAAAAGTACAGTGGCACCAAACATGACATTTCCACAAAGTTTCAATAGCCATAGTTTTATATATTATACAGTAACACCAAACATGATTCATGCTTCTCCCATGCAACTCCACTACTCCGCTCACTCCACTGGCTCCCGATCACCGCTCGCATCCAGTTCAAGATTCTTGTACTAGCCTACAGATGCCTTGACCAGACTGCACCCAGCTACCTCGAGACCCTCATCTCTCCCTACACTCCCACTCGACCTCTCCGCTCCGCCTGCACTGGAAGACTGGCTCTACCTCCTCTACGCTCCCCTGCCTCCAGAGCCCGCTCCTTCTCCACCCTCGCTCTGCAGTGGTGGAATGACCTTCCTACAGATGTCAGGACCGCCCAGTCTCTGACCACATTCCGGCGCCTCCTTAAGACTCACCTCTTCAGACAGCACCTGTAGAACTCCTCTGTTTTTCCCCTGGGACACTATCACCCTTCCTTAAATGCGCTTTATTTGCTCTTATCTGCCCCCTATTTTACTGCATTTAATCCTGTACTTCAGAATACTGTAATCTGCCAAGTGTTTACTCTGTAGTATTTTGTAGTTAATCATAGTCATTGTATTTATCTTGCTCTTATTGTATTATTACTTGTACTGTAACACTTGAAATGTTTTTGCTTACGATTGTAAGTCGCCCTGGATAAGGGCGTCTGCTAAGAAATAAATAATAATAATAATAATAATAATAATTCAGACAGCTCCCCTGTTTCAATAGCCATAGAGAGATTATGATCTTACTCCCTATTGCACCCCATGAAGTAAACCCACATCCCTATTAAACCGGGATTAAAACCCTTTCCCAGCTGCACTTCACCAGCAGACAAATTTTATATAATTAAAAGAGTGTACGATTCCTAAAATCATTGGAAATAAGACTCCCAGTGCATAGCGGTTTGCTCCACTATGAGTTTAGTAAGACACACTGAGCTTGTTACCTATGCACTGTGGCTAATCAAGCTCGTAGTAAAACCTGGAATAGGTGAAACTGCAATGCAATAGGAGTCTTATTTCCATCCCTGTGGTTGTCTTGTGACCCGCAGTTTGAGATCCCCGATTCAGACAGACACTCCGAGCTCCTCACCTTGTCGTACCAGCAGCGAATACTCAGCTGTCCACACAGGCAGTTACTGGAGGAGCAGTCATCAGTGCAGCCGCAGTGCTGCGAGAGAGAGAGAGAGAGAGAGAGAGAGAGAGAGAGAGAGAGAGAGAGAGAGAGAGAGAGAGAGAGAGAGAGAGAGAGAGAGAGAGACAGAGAGAGAGAGGAGAGAGAGATGGTCAGGGTGGTACAGGGCGGGCATGTGAGTTTCCCGCTTAGTTTGATCTGAACAAACAAACACCTTTAAAGTGTTTAACATGTCTGTAACCAATGAGAAGAGCCATCCTGAGAAGGCCTCCATCCCACTGTGTGAATGACTGCAGCATGTATCTGTGTGGAAGACTGCGTGTGCACAGCACTCAACTCAATATGCATGGGCCCGCCGAAGCTCTGGGGTTGGACATGCTCTCAGACGCATTCTGAGCCATTTAGAACACTTTCAGAAGCAAATTTCAACTTGACTTTGTAGATAAAGCAATTCATGAATTACTTCACTACTTGTCATTTTACCAAATGGATCAACCTGATAAATCACACAAGACTAGTTAACAAACATATTTTTGGAAATGTTAGTCAAACTTTTTATATGTATGCCCATTAAACATATTCATTTGATAAAACCTCAGCTGCAAAAATAATATACACTCTCTGCTTAACTCAATCAGATGTTGTAAATACAGGGTTCATACAGCTTTTCTGATACAATTTTTTTAATACCTAATTTAAGGAGTTTGTAATTGCAAGCCGACAAAATTGGGCAGATGTTTCAGCATAAAATGTTCAATATGTACTTCTTGAGCATGCATGAATTACAAATACATGCAAGTAGCATCACATGGCAAAACCTGTACCAAAGGCATCTCTGCACAGAGCTGCATCTCGAACTCCTACATGCGGTGCATTAAAGGAATGTGTTAAACAAACAAAGAAAAGCAAGTACAGCACTGTTCATGGTTCCTGCAGCTCTCAGCTGAGCAAATTTAAGACCTTTTTAAGACTTTAAGACCAATCTTTAGAAAATTGAAGACTCATTTTCACATCAAGTATACCAAACGTAAATACTAAAATTGTGACTAGTTCAAATACCATCTAACAATTATTTATTCAAGCTGTATGAATTGTAAAAGAATCAAACATTTTGATGCTAGTACAATACATACAGTACCGATGCAATGATAACAGCTGATGACAAGGGTCATTGTTCAATCTTTCTTTAATCAATAGAGCAGCAGTTCATTCCAGCTGATCAACAAACAACTCAATTATATATTTATGAAATCTTAAATGACATCAAGAGCTGTCAAAGCTGGAAAAACAGCACTCTCGCTTGACCTACGTTCTGACACGTTATAAACATTAAATTAAATATAGTTTGACAATATATATATATAATCCTGGAGATAACATAACAGTTTGAACCATTAGCATTGTTTAGCCATCAGTATCAATCGAATTTAATCTTAAAAAAAAAATAGTCCATTGCATTTCTTGCTTGTTTTTTTTCTATACATTTGGAATCAGTCATTGTTTTTTACAACAAAGAGAGGCTCGAACGAGTGGTATTTGTGCAACTAATCTGTTGTGTTTATTCAGCAGCACACATAGGCTACAACTAGTAGTGATTCATTTTATTTATTTTTTGTTTGGCAGACTTACACAAGGTTACGTACATAGTACTAAGAACTGTAAAAAAATAAAAATAATGATGGTGCACAAACTGATTTTCTGACAGTGTGAAGCAGCTCTCTAGAAAGTACACACCGTCTGGATCACAGATATATAGCTATGGTCTGGAGGATGTAACTGACGCCATTTTGGCTCAAACAGAGTTCTTATCATGCACCAAGTAAGTGGGAATTTGGATCCAACATGGCACATACGGTCTTCAGTTTCATAACACTCAACGAGTTGAGAGACAACCCTGTTTCCTTGTTACAACTAACAAATCAGCCACTCGATAGGCTGGTAACTCGACTCCTGTGCACCACGCAGCTTGTTCACAGGGTGAATCAAAAGAACCGATTCAATGGGGACTCTGATCCGATTCCCATCGTTCACCTAAAGCCAGGTTTACACTACACGATGTTTTCAATCAGGAGACGCAGCGCCACGCACACGTACTGATTAAGCTATGATTTCTCACTGCAGATCGGGGGATTGCAAGCTACACACACTATAAAAGATATCCTGTCGCGGACTGCACCTATTTTCATTGCAGAATCGTAGACATCATTCGGGAGAATCATGGACTCAAGCGAGGAGGCGATCGCTGTTGTCATTGTTTTGCACAGATAAAAGAAGAAAACGCAGAGAAGATCCATTTGGACGCGCAATTGGCTTATGTAGATTTTGCTATTAATATTTTTCTCTGATATGAAAAACATTAAATACTAGAAAAACATTCTCATTAAAAAAAAAATCTTTTACTTGCTTCCAAACTGGTTTCATTAAGATGGTGCACAAGAAATGACTTTAAGAATTCAAGCTTCTTTAAAATCAAATTCTGCCTGGAAGTGAAGTCTTTTGCCCCACTCCCACTGGGTTTGAAAGGGATATCGAATACGAGTGACTGTAGAAATTGATTCTAATGAGAGCACACACTACCACACACAGTATCTGCTTCGGCGTTAACAAGTTATAACAATTATTTACTTAGGTACCTGAAGTTCCAAAGGAATTTCCCTCCATCTTTGCTCCTTCAATGAGCGATCGTTTACCTGGAGCAGAGGGGCTCTCGTTTACCTGGAGCAGAGGGGCTCTCGTTTACCTGGAGCAGAGGGGCCTCGTTTACCTGGAGGATTTTTTAAATGGGGCTGTTCATTTTTACCTGGAAAACCCAAGGGGCTCTCGTACCTGGAGGAGACGGGGGCTCTTTACAATACCGTTTAAAATTTCAAATGCCTGGAGTTTCAGAGGGCTCATAGACTTTCTTGATCTGGAGGGTGTAGGGGCTCTCATTTACCTGGAATCCTTTGTGTGAGAGGGCTTCTTTGGTTCGTTTACCTGGATGAAAAGGGGTTTATAGTCAAAATCTAAATCTTGATTTCACCTGGTCCGTGAGGGGCTTTTCGTTTACCTGGAGCAGAGGGGCTCAATCACGTTTACCTGGATTGGAGAGGGGTTCTTATTTAATTATACCTGGAGTTTTCAGAACTTGATCTCTGGTATCGTGTTTTTATTTTTATAGAAAAAAATAATTTACCTGGAAGACCTTCAACTGAAAATCGGTCTCTTTCAAGGCCTTAAAATGGAAAAGAATTTAAGGCTCTCGTTTACCTGGAGGACTGGTTTTGCTCTAAGTTTTCCTGGAATTAAGGCAGTTGAAAATACTTGTTTACCTGGAGCAAAAAACGGGCTTCGTTTACCTGGAGCATAAACTGAGGTGCAGGAAGGGGAATTGTTTCTTGTTTTATACTCGTTTACCTGGAGGAAAGGGGTTCCCATTTACCTGGAAAAAGTAACTTCTCTAGTCATTTCTTGCTAGTTTTAAAATATTTTTTTACTTTACCTGGAGGAGAGGGGCTCTCGTTTACCTGGAGGAGAGGGGCTCTCGTTTACCTGGAGGTGTGTGATGTTCCTGTCTATGTTCATGGTGGAGGTCTCACAGTTCTCAGAGATGTACTTGTAGTCTGCAGGGCAGGGCTCCTCATCCACTCCATTCACACAGGGGATCGGCACATTCTCATAGCCCTGAGCAACATCCCTGAGAGAAAGCGAGAGGGAGACACAGAGTGAAGGGACTGGCTCACTCAACTCTACAATGGGAGTCTTGTTAACAGTCCAAATGCAATCTGTACTGAATAAACAACAAATAAATAACTGTCTGTTCTTTTAATCAGAATAAAGAATGAATTAAAGAAAGAAAGAAGTGTGTGTGTGCTCTGTTCTGCACCCCATGACAAGTCTCAGAATGACAGTGTGTATACAACCCTGTGCTCTGTGTGCAGGGTGTGTGTGAGAGACTGTAGTGTGGTGATAAGCTCTCAGACTGAATGACAGTGTGTATGCAAGCCTGTGCTCTGTGTGAGTGACTGTATTATTATTATTATTTATTTCTTAGCAGACGCCCTTATCCAGGGCGACTACACTTACTGACAGTTTTGAAAAATCTAAGATCTTAAAACTTGGATAATCTTTAGCCTGTAGTTTGAAGGTCTGTTACAAGATATCACATTATTTTTATATACAATTACATTTTTTTTTTTTATTACATACAATTACCCATTTATACAGTTGGGTTTTTACTGGAGCAATCTAGGTAAAGTACCTTGCTCAAGGGTACAGCAGCAGTGTCCCCCACCGGGGATTGAACCCACAACCCTCCGGTCAAGAGTCCAGAGCCCTAACCACTACTCTACACTGCTGCCCTACTACTCCACAGTGTGCTACCCACCACACTGTAGTGTGGTGATAAGCTCTCAGACTGAATGACAGTGTGTATGCAAGCCTGTGCTCTGTGTGCAGGGTGTGTGTGAGTGACTGTAGTGTGGTGATAAGCTCTCAGACTGAATGACAGTGTGTATGCAAGCCTGTGCTCTGTGTGCAGGGAGGGAGGGCGTCTCTATTACCTGCTGATGATTTTCTCTGTCCTGGTCACCCTGTTCTGCACCCCCTGCCTCAGCTTCTTGTTGAGCTGCAGGGTGAACCACACTGGGGAGTGGGGTACGGTCAGGTCTAGGGGCGTGTCCCCCTCTTTATTGCGCATCTCGATATCCGCCCCGCGGGACAGGAACAGGCTGAGAAAGAAGAATGCTTTATTATTACAGTCAATCATTTATTACAAAAACTAATTATTTGCATGTGCGACTCTGTTTGTGTGCTTGTACCGATGTTTGGCTGTGTATGTAGCATGTGCATGTGATAACAAGTGAGTGTGTGTGTAGCGCGTATGTGATAGTGTGTGTGTGTGATAGCACGCGAGTGTGTGTGTGTAGTGCGTGTGTACTCACGTGACGCAGTCGTGATAGCTCTCCCGTGCTGCTATGTGCAGAGGCGTGTCCCCGTGCATGTTCACAGCGTGCAGATCACACTGAGCGTTCAGCAGGACCTCCGCGATGTCAGCACAGCCAGCGAAGGAGGCCCAGTGCAGGACCACATTCATCTCCTAGAGGACAGAACCAAGAAAACATAAAACACAGACACCCACAGAGACACACTGATAGACATGCAGAGAGACACACACAGGAGGCGAGACAAGAGACACACAGACAGACAGAGACACACAGAGATATACACCCAGAGACAAGAGACACACAAAGCCAGCGAAGGAGACCCCTTCATCTTCTCCTAGAGGAGAGACCCAGGAAGACATGCGACTGACCTTATCCTGCACAGAGACATTGGCCCCTCTAGCCAACAGAGCTCTGATGATGTCAATGTGCTTGTGCTCTGCAGCCCAGATTATAGGAGTCCATCCACCACTGTCCTGGAGACAGAGAGACACAGAGATGTTAATACAGGGCATTACAGACAGACAGAGAGAGGCTCAGTGACCACCACCTGACGATCGAAACAGGACGACATAGACAGTCCTGGCTGCCCAGAGACAGGAGGCTATGTGGTCACTGTGAACTGGGAGAAGTCGAGACAGAGATGCACTTTCTATTACACTGCAGTAAATACACACAAATAAGGGACTGTGGCGAGGTGCCCCTCCCCTGTGAGTATTTTGTGTTTTATGTTGTATGTGGGATGTTTATATGTATGTGTGTGTAGTGGTGCATGTATATTTGTATTTAGGCACAGGGATTGCACAATCACTTCACATGCAGATTAAAGTGGGTATTTCTATGGGGGCACGGGGAGTGCACAAAGTAGTTCACCTGCAGACTGATTAGCAATCGAGTCTCAGTAGAGCTGCATAAGAGAGTCAGTGTTTCACGCACACAGGGATGGGCATTCAGGGCGAAAGAACGGGATAGAGAAGGAGAGTAAACTAAAAAGCAATTGCTACTGGATACTTGTGTGTTTAGTGTTCGCCGTGTTTTGTCTATTTGTTCTGGCAGTGCTGAGTGGTTCTTCCAGGTCCGGCGTCACCGCTCGAGCCAGCTTGCCACAGGGACACATTCTCCAGAAAGAGTGGCAGTCCTGCTGTGGGAGGGACACACAGCCCCACTGGCTGCCCAGTATGTGTGTGCCTGTCACTGCCACAGACAGCGCTCTGCACAGGGGCACGGACGGGGGGGGTTGATTATTTACCAGTGTTCAGTTTTACATTATTAAATTTATTTAATTAATCGTTTTCATTTACTTTTTATATTGATGTTCATAATTTGTATTATATACTGTACTTTTGTCTGCTTTGGCAATATCACTAATGTTGTCATGCCAATAAAGCACCTTTAAATTGAACTGAACTGAAAGCGAGAGAGACACACACACACACACAGAGCAAGAGCGAAAGTGAGAGAGAGATACTAATACAAGTCATTACAGACACAGAGAGCGAGAGCGAGAGAGAGAAAGAGTGAGAGAGCGCGCGCAAGAGAGAGAGAGAGAGAGACAGACAGACACACACAGAGCGAGAGCAAGAGTGAGAGACAATACAGGTCTTTAGAGACACAGAGAGCGAGAGAGAGAAAGAGTGAGAGCGAGAGAGAGAGACACACACGCGCAGAGCGAAAGTGAGAGAGATATTAATACAGGTCATTACAGACTGAGATCGAGAGAGAGAGAGAGAGAGAGACACACACACAGAGCGCGAGAGAGAGAGAGAGAGAGAGAGCAAGAGACACATTAATACAGGTCTTTAGAGACACAGAGAGGATTTTCTGCACACAGACAGAGCCCGCTGAGCAGACAGACCTGTGCGTTGACCTCCACCTTTCCTGTAGCCAGCAGCAGCTTCACCAGCTCCAGGGTCCCGATCTTGGCAGCGTGATGCAGACCAGTGGAGCCGTCCTCCTCCTGAGAGCAGAGGACAAGAACAGGAAACAGAAAAACAAAAGCATTAGAGACACACCCAGTTGTGTGTGTGTGTGTGTGTGTGTGTGTGTGTGTCTCTCTCTCTCACCGCATGGTGCACATTGGCTCCATGCTTCACCAGGTACTGCACCACCTCCAGGTGATTGTTGGCGATGGCCTCCAGCAGAGGGGTCTTCAGGCTCTTGTCCTGGGCGTCTATGTTTGCGCCTGCCTGGAAACAGAGTGCGTGAGATGCCTTGATTACAACGCTTCTTCCAGAACCCAATGCGATAACCCAATTTCCCTGTTTAACCTGCACTACAACCCTTCACACAATTGTACCCAATGTGGTAGACCCATTTCCCCATCAAAGCTGGATTATAACCCCTTTTCTCCCCATTGTACCTGTGAGACAGAAATACAAAAAGAAACTTAACCCTTTATGGACTGCCCATTATAATTTTCATTAAATTCGACTGATAATGTAATTGCACAAAAGCCTTCGTCAGACTTCAGACACACTTAGTCAGGTCAAGAGCGATACTTCATTTAATTTTTTGGCAAAGTTTTAGTTTTTTGTTTCCTGTTGGGAGACTCGACGATCACAAGTACAAAGCTTACCTCAAATCCTACTAAATCATCCAAAATATTCATAAACCCAAAAAGAAATACACAAAATATGAACTGTAGTGAAATATTCATAGGGAAATGTCAAGGATGACACACCAATCAAAACACACTTAACTAAAGCTCCAAGCCAATAGAGATGCTATTTATTATGCAAAGCAGCTTCCAGTATCTATAGTTTCGATTACTGTATACCATGGCTTCAAAGCGCAGGCATTACTGGAGAGCAAATTGAACTGCTTTACATAACCAAGACTGCTTACCCACCTGAAATTGTATTTATTTATTTATTTACAGAAGATGTTGCTGAGTTGACAGATCCCTCGGTTGACTAACTTCTTCACACTGATTCGAGTAAAGAATCTGAAGTAGATGAGCCTGCGCACCTGCCAAACTATCTGGTCTAAAATCAAACCCATACACACTATTTATACAATGATTTCTGATCTGATTTCCTGAGAGCTGTGGCTTCACTGGTCATTTTACAGTTTTCTGGTAGGTACTCATTAAATTACAAATTAAACATTTATTTGACTGAAGTTTTATTTTTATGTTCAAACTAGGTAATTGTAATCGTAAGGTATTTTTCATCGGAGAGTGAAAACTATTTTCTTAATAATCTTCAGCCCCTCAGTCTGAACTCAAAAGGGTAGGATTTTTACATGGTTAATACATTCAATGACAAGAAACACTGACAAGAAGTCTCTCAACATCTTCACAATGCAGTGATATGTAGGGAGCATGGTGCAGGGTGCAGTAAGCAGGTGTAGGGTGCAGTGTGTAGGGTGTATGGTGCAGGGTGTAGGATGCAGTGTGCAGTGTGCTCACCTGTAAAAGGATGTGACAGATAGCCAGGCAACCTCTCTGTGCTGCTCCATGCAGGGATGTTTTCTTGCTCTGAATGTCTGTCTGGTAGCTGGGGTCGATCCCATCCACTGCAGAGAGACACAGATAAACAAACAAACACAGGGTACCGACCGACTCACACACAGGTTAAATATCAAACACAAGGTATCGACACACACACAGGTTAAATATCAAACACAGGGTACAGACACACACACAGGTTAAATATCAAACACAGGGTACAGACACACACACACAGGTTAAATATCAAACACAGGGTACCCACACACACACACACACAGGTTAAATATCAAACACAGGGTACAGACACACACACACACAGGTTAAATATCAAACACAGGGTACCCACACACACACACACAGGTTAAATATCAAACACAGGGTACCCACACACACACACACACAGGTTAAATATCAAACACAGGGTACCCACACACACACACACACACACACAGGTTAAATATCAAACACAGGGTACCCACACACACACACACAGGTTAAATATCAAACACAGGGTACCCCACACACACACACACACACAGGTTAAATATCAAACACAGGGTACCCACACACACACACACACACACAGGTTAAATATCAAACACAGGGTACCCACACACACACACACACACACACAGGTTAAATATCAAACACAGGGTACCCACACACACACACACAGGTTAAATATCAAACACAGGGTACCCCCACACACACACACAGGTTAAATATCAAACACAGGGTACCCCCACACACACACACACAGGTTAAATATCAAACACAGGGTACCCCACACACACACACACACAGGTTAAATATCAAACACAGGGTACCCCCACACACACACACACACAGGTTAAATATCAAACACAGGGTACAGACACACCCACACACACACACAGGTTAAATATCAAACACAGGGTGTTAATGCAGTATCACAGAAAGGGGTACAGAGACACACAGACACACGCACGGAGAGTCACTCACTCAACATGAGCAGCACTTTGTGTAGCTCCCCCTGTTTAGCAGCAGGATAGAGCTGGCGAGGGTGGAAACGCAGCTTCTTTCTCCTGGGCGAGGGGAAAAAGAAAAGGGGAGTATGTGAGACAGCCATCACGTTTCAATGTGTTCACTCTTCAATCTGCTTCGATACCACCAGTGATTAGTAATACAAGATATAGATTGAAGCTGTTGGTTCAAAACTTAAAAAAAAAAAAAAATGCCTAAATTCAAATGTATTTTTAAAGCCTCCACTTTCTTCATCTTTTCCTTATCATTTAAAATTAATATATATATATATATATATACATATAGAGACACACACACACACACACACACACACACACACAGTAGACCCCCATTAATCCGTGCAGACTGGGACCGATTTGAACCCAAATTAGTGAAAATATTGATTAGCCGAAAGTTTACTGTTTGGAAAATCCCTGCGCTATTAATCGAAAACTCGAAAAATGCAACAATACAAATAAAATATAACGTCCCAACAACGGAAAAACATATACTGTACATAATCAGCGTTGTTCAGAGGCAGAGAGAGCTGCTTTAAAAAGTCACTGCTCTTGCTCTGAGTCTTGAATTGTCGTAACTGCTCTTCATATTCAGACTGCCAGGCTAAGAGAGTCTTAAGTCTGCTTTCTGCTCTCTTGTCACTGGTAACTACAGTAACTACAATACACTACTGTCCATGGCTTGCACTATACTGTACTCAATTGAATTGAATTCAATTAAATGATGACCGTCCGCTTCTGCACAGATACGCTGACTTCTGCACTAATAGTGTGCGAATACAAGCTTCCCCATAGATCAGATGATTTAAATTAAACCAAACAGATTATCGAAATCTGAAGCACGGATTAACACAAGTCTACTGCGTGTTTGTGTGTGTATATATATATATATACACACACACACACACACATACATACATACATATATGTATCTATTGATCTCCATATCTCAGTGTCTGTGTTGAAGCCCCCCAGCCCCCTCACCTCTCTGCCTCGTGGCTCATGAGAGCCCTCTCCAGCGCCGCCCTGCTTTCCCCCTGTGGAAGCGCACTGGCAGAGATTGTGGCCCCAGAGGGCAGGGTGACCGAGGGTCCCGAGCTGTCGATGCAGTCAGCAGGGGCCAGCTCCAAGGGGCCCTTCCTTAGCTCCCCACTGCCCCTCATACGAGCGCTGAGACAGAGAGAAAGAGATCAGTTACACTGTATTCTATTATTGACACTAGAAGAAAGGATACAAGAAGTCAAACAGACGAGCGTTTCAGCTAGTGCCTTCATCAGTGTTATTGAGTTGAAACCAGAAGCAGCTCTCTGACCTGGCCTGGGTGGAGTCTGGTCGCCCCTCCCCCTCTCCGGTGCAGGGGGGCGGGGCTACGGTTGCCATGGCGCTGGACGTATCAGCGGTTGCCACAGTGATCTCCTGGGCTTCCGAGGCGTCCTCCCCACAGTGAGGGCAGAAGAGCAGGCCTCCGAGCCGGGACATGCAGGAGCTGTGGAAGCGGTGAGTGATCCTGAAGTCAGGGTGACACTCCAGGAACGTGCCCTGCAGGGAGTGGGGGAGGAAGGGGAGAGATGTGAAACAAGAACAGAACCCAGACAAACAGATAGACAAAGGGACAGAGACAGAGACAGGGGTACATACAGGGGAAGAGAGACAGGGGTACATACAGGGGAAGAGAGACAGGGGTACATACAGGGGAAGAGAGACAGGGGTACATACAGGGGAAGAGAGACAGGGGTACATACAGGGGAAGAGAGACAGGGGTACAGTGACAAAGACGGCCGGAGTGGGTGGCGTCAGACCAGATCCAGGAAATAAACAACAGAGACTTGGAGTTTTGGTGAAGCTGAGCGCGTGATCGCGCTCAGTATTTAATAATTAACAGACCAGAAAATAAAAGGGTTTTAAACACAAAACAGGACACGGCGCTTGAGGCCAAAATAAACAGTCAAACAAAACGAACTAACACTTAACAAACGGTGCACGGAGACAAACAAACACGGTGAGAACAAACACTTTACGTTTTATTTTGCTTTTCTTTCTCCTTCTCTCTCTCCCGTTCTCCACTCTCGAACACCCAACCCCGAGTGAGTGAAAACATGCTGCTTTTATGCAGTTGTACCGAGACTCGACTGCTAATCAATCATTCAATTGGAGTCGCGGTACAACTGGACGTGAATCAATAAAGTGAAATTCCCCGTGCTCATATATTACATTTTACTTGCACGTGAAGTGCTGTGCCATCCTTGTGCCTAAATACAAATATACATTTTAAATACTCGTGCTGCACACACCCATTTATATCCCGTGCAGCCATCGCTATACACCAACATTTACACACAACACGTAACATATAACATATAAACACAGAAAATACACACAGGGGCGGGCACTTCGTCACAGGTACATACAGGGGAAGAGAGACAGGGGTACATACAGGGGTAGAGAGACAGGGGTACATACAGGGGAAGAGAGACAGGGGTACATACAGGGGAAGAGAGACAGGGGTACATACAGGGGAAGAGAGACAGGGGTACATACTGGGGTAGAGAGACAGGGGTACATACAGGGGAAGAGAGACAGGGGTACATACAGGGGTAGAGAGAGACAGGGGTACATACAGGGGAGAGAGACAGGGGTACATACAGGGGTAGAGAGAGGTACATACAGGGGTACAGGGGTACATACAGGGGAAGAGAGACAGGGGTACATACAGGGGTAGAGAGACAGGGGTACATACAGGGGAAGAGAGAGACAGGGGTAAATACAGGGGAAGAGAGACAGGGGTACATACAGGGGTAGAGAGACAGGGGTACATTCAGGGGTAGAGAC
This sequence comes from Huso huso, assembly GCA_036884735.1. Lineage (NCBI taxonomy): Eukaryota > Metazoa > Chordata > Actinopteri > Acipenseriformes > Acipenseridae > Huso > Huso huso. The sequence goes on along the minus strand of CM072698.1, from coordinate 6,679,937 downwards.
AGGGGTACATACAGGGGAAGAGACAGGGGTACATACAGGGGAAGAGAGACAGGGGTACATACAGGGGTACATACAGGGGTACATACAGGGGTAGAGAGACAGGGGTACATACAGGGGTAGAGAGACAGGGGTACATACAGGGGAGACAGGGGGAAGAGACAGGGGACACATACAGGGGAGAGAGACAGGGGTACATACAGGGGTAGAGAGACAGGGGTACATACAGGGGTAGAGAGACAGGGGTACATACAGGGGTAGAGAGACAGGGGTACATACAGGGGTAGAGAGACAGGGGTACAGAGACAGGGGTACATACAGGGGAAGAGAGACAGGGGTACATACAGGGGTAGAAACAGGGGGGGAAGAGAGACAGGGTACAGGGGTACATACAGGGGAAGAGAGACAGGGTACATACAGGGAAGAGAGACAGGGGTACACATACAGGGGAAGAGAGACAGGGGTACATACAGGGGAAGAGAGACAGGGGTACATACAGGGGAAGAGAGACAGGGGTACATACAGGGGTAGAGACAGGGGTACATACAGGGGTAGCGAGACAGGGGTACAGAGACAGGGGTACATACAGGGGTAGAGACAGGGGTACATACAGGGGAAGAGAGACAGGGGTACATACAGGGGTAGAGAGACAGGGGTACATACAGGGGTAGAGAGACAGGGGTACATACAGGGGAAGAGAGACAGGGGTACATACAGGGGAGAGAGACAGGGGTACATACAGGGGAAGAGAGACAGGGGTACATACAGGGGAAGAGAGACAGGGGTACATACAGGGGAAGAGAGACAGGGGTACATACTGGGGTACATACAGGGGAGACAGGGGTAGAGAGACAGGGGTACATACAGGGGAAGAGAGACAGGGGTACATACAGGGGTAGAGAGACAGGGGTACATACAGGGGAGAGACAGGGGTACATACAGGGGTAGAGAGACAGGGGTACATACAGGGGAAGAGAGACAGGGGTACATACAGGGGTACATACAGGGGTAGAGAGACTGGTACAGAGACAGGGGTACATACAGGGGTAGAGAGACAGGGGTACATACAGGGGAAGAGAGACAGGGGTAAATATAGGGGAAGAGACAGGGGTAGAGAGACAGGGGTACATACAGGGGAAGAGAGAGACAGGGGTACATACAGGGGAAGAGAGAGACAGGGGTACATACAGGGGAAGAGAGACAGGGGTACATACAGGGGTACATACAGGGGAAGAGAGACAGGGGTACATACAGGGGTAGAGACAGGGGTACATTCAGGGGTAGAGACAGGGGTACAGGGGTAGACAGGGGTACATACAAGGGTAGAGACAGGGGTACATACAGGGGAAGAGAGACAGGGGTACATACAGGGGAAGAGAGACAGGGGTACATACAGGGGAAGAGAGACAGGGGTACATACAGGGGAAGAGAGACAGGGGTACATACAGGGGAAGAGAGACAGGGGTACATACAGGGGAAGAGAGACAGGGGTACATACAGGGGAAGAGAGAGACAGGGGTACATACAGGGGAAGAGAGACAGGGGTACATACAGGGGTAGAGACAGGGGTACATACAGGGGTAGAGACAGGGGTACATACAGGGGTAGAGGCAGCAGTGTGGAATAGTGGTTAGGGCTCTGGACTCCTGACCGGAGGGTTGTGGGTTCAATCCCCAGTGGGGGACACTGCTGTTGTACTCTTGAGCAAGACACCTAGATTGTTCCAGTAAAAACCCAGCTGTATAAATGGGTGATGTAACTTAAAACGGAGTATCGATGTTTCTTAATACTTAATCAGTGTTAAGTTTATTACATACATGCAGGAGTCTGGTCCCATACAGGACAAACAGAATACCTGTTCTTACAATTGTTGCATGACATTAAATACCCTTCTGTATAGATGGTCCACCTCCTCTTTCTCTAACATAACCAATAGGGTACAACACATTATCCTGTTAATTTAGACAGGTGTGTGTGTGTCTGTGTGTGTGTAGTCTAGTGTGTGACCTCTGAACTCAGGCATTCTTCAGACCCTGGTGCCAGAAAGGTCCATACATCTGGTTTTGTCATCTTCCTTGTTCCTATCTCTCCGTTTTGCCTGAGACCCTTTGATCCCAGTGGCATTATCTCTTTGGATCTCTCTGAAGTCTTAGAGGGGCCCTTCTGGTCCCCCTGAAGACTAGGGGACCCCCTCATAAACCAGGGTATTTTCTAAGAAAAACCTGTTTAACTAGTTTTATACCCCAGGGACTCCCGAAGGGCAAGATGTCAGGGCTGGAGGTCAAAGGACTTGTTTGTACAGGGGTGCTGCTGGCCAGCCATTTGTGGAATAAAAGAATCTTTTCAGTTGTTATAACTTCAGGCTCTGGACCTTCAATTTACTTCTAATGTGCAGTTGTTTAAGTATAGTTCAATCCCCAGTGGGGACATTGCTCAATGAAGCTGCTATTGTTTCTTGCTTGAGTCAATGCAGTGCAAATATCTATATACCCAGCCAGCCTTCATCTATTACAGCAGTCCAGTAAAAACAGTTTTTTCCCAATGTTAAATCACTTTTCAGAAAAATAAATGGGTACATTGTCATTCCTCATGTTCAATACTTGTTCCATGTTTTCCAACAATGGGTAATTGTATGTAACAATTGTAAGTCGCCCTGGATAAGGGCGTCTGCTAAGAAATGTAATAATAATAATAATAATAATAATAATAATAGAGAGACAGGGGTACATACAGGGGAAGAGAGACAGGGGTACATACAGGGGTAGAGAGACAGGGGTACATACAGGTGAAGAGAGACAGGGGTACATACTGGGGTAGAGACAGGGGTACATACAGGGGAAGAGAGACAGGGGTACATACAGGGGAAGAGAGACAGGGGTACATACAGGGGTAGAGAGAGAGGGGTAGAGAGACAGGGGTACATACAGGGGAAGAGAGACAGGGGTACATACAGGGGAAGAGAGACAGGGGTAAATATAGGGGTAGAGAGACAGGGGTAGATACAGGGGTAGAGAGACAGGGGTACATACTGGGGTAGAGAGACAGGGGTACATACAGGGGAAGAGAGACAGGGGTACATACTAGGGTAGAGACAGGGGTACATACAGGGGAAGAGAGACAGGGGTACATACAGGGGTAGAGAGACAGGGGTACATACAGGGGAAGAGAGACAGGGGTACATACAGGGGTAGAGAGACAGGGGTACATACAGGGGAAGAGAGACAGGGGTACATACAGGGGTAGAGACAGGGGTACATACAGGGGTAGAGAGACAGGGGTACAGAGGTGCAAAAGTGTCCAAAGCCAGGGCAGCGTCAGTTTGACCATCCTGGGGAGAAAGGCAGGCAGGCTCACAGGAGGTGCAGACAGACAGACAGAAAGACAGAGAGAGACAGACAGGCAGACAGACTCACACAATGGCTGGAAATAAGACTCCTATTGCATTGCAGTTTCAGCCATTTCAGGTTTTACTACTAGCGTGAGGTGTGTCTAATTAAACGTCAAATTGCTATGCAATGCAAGTCTTATTGCCATCCCTACACACACACACACACACACACACACACACAAAGGTACAAAGACAGCCAGGTCACACAGCCAGACTCACGGAGGTGCAGACAGACACACAGCCAGACTCACGGAGGTGCAGACAGACACACAGCCAGACTCAGGGAGGTGCAGACAGACACACAGCCAGACTCAGGGAGGTGCAGGACAGACACACAGCCAGACTCAGGGAGGTGCAGACAGACACACAGCCAGACTCAGGGAGGTGCAGACAGACACACAGCCAGACTCAGGGAGGTGCAGACAGACACACAGCCAGACTCAGGGAGGTGCAGACAGACACACAGCCAGACTCACGGAGGTGCAGAAGTATCCACAGCCGGGGCAGCAGTGGTGTTTGACCATCCTGGCACGGTGTTGCTCACACAGGACCATGAGAGACACCTTGCTGGAGGGGCGCATCGTCTCCCGCTTCACTATCGTGTTACTGCAGCCTCTGAGCTGTAGGGAGACACACAATACACAGTGAAAGCAAACAGCACCATCACCCACTGTCCCTCTCTCCTCGCTCCTCACATCTCCATCACTGTCCCTCCCACCTCCTCCTCTCACTTCTCTGTCGATCTATCTCTCTGATCCTCTCTCCCTCTCCCTCCTCCTCATCCTCCACCTCTCACCTCTCCATCGATGCTCTCCGTTGCCATGCACATGTTCTTGGCTCTCTCGCTGATCCTCTCTATCTTCGGCGCCTCCATCCTGCAGCTGCACAGCGGCAGCTCCTCCAGACGCTCCGTCTCCATGGAGCTCCCGTCGGTCGACAGGCCTGCGCACACGGGACCAGCATGGGACACACAGCTCAGACAGAGAGTGACTCAGAGACAGACACACAGACTCACACAGGCTGCCAGACATTCACACATTAACAGAAAGCCTCCCTGCCTCCCTCCCAGTCCCTGCTCAGCTCAAACCACTAGAGCCAACTTCCCTCCCTGTCTTTCCAGTACCTGGGTGTTGTGGAGACAGGTTCTTCCCAGTATGCAGTGCTAGAGAGTCAAGGGGTACCTCTGTGTATTCACTGGTTGCTGGACTGGGACCGCTGGTTCCTGAGACACAAATGAAGACTGGTTTGAACTGGTTTCGAGACACATTGCAATTTTTTTTCCATTCACTCTTTTTAAATATAAATAAAACCACTGATACATTATAAACACAGCTACTGTGCCACTTGGTATGCTGCTGAAATCAGCGATTTTAATTAATGTATTCTTCTTGTTTAAATTCACTTTGTATCCTTTTCTGTTTCAGTCGTCACATCTTGGGGGCTTTTTACAGAGCTCTCAGTGCCACGTCTAAACCACATCAGGTATATCACAGTCTAAACAGTATTAACTTTTGATGTTCCACCCCATGCCTAACCCACGGCTCTCCATCCCCTTCCCCCCTTCCATTACCCCCATCCCATGCCACCCACTCCCCTTACCCGCACCCCCCTTGCCTCCTTTCTTCTTGCGTTTTCGGGACGGCTTCACCCACGGGCTCTCACTCCTCCATTTCTTCTTCCCCTTCTTCCTAGCGCCCGAGCTGGAGCTCTGTGAACAGACAGACAAACAGACAGACGTTTGAATACTGACGTCCGGTTTCACAGACCCTGATTAGCACTCGTCATACATTCGTGCAAGAGAAAGTACCCTCTCAACTTGATTAGAAGCAGCCAACGAAAACTTAAAAACATATTAGAAGTAGGGCTGTGTTCAAAGGTTCGAAGGTTCGTTCGCTAGTCAGGAATTCAAATTAGTTCTTAACCTTCGAAGGTTCGTCAGGTGGCATTCACGCGCTATATGTATGTTTTTTCTTTTTTTTTTTCTGTTAACAGAAACCGTTTGACAATGTGTGAATACTATAAAGCACACATTACATGTCACTCACATGCAAAATTTGAACTTTTGATTTGTATAATGCATATTACTTAAAAGTTGTTGTATTAAAATCCACTACCAAATCATTATATATAGCAACTCTATACGACGCCGCTGCCGTGTATGGAGCAGGGTATAGTATGCCAAAGCACTGGGGGAGGGGGGGGGTACCTATAGCGGTTGTAGTACCTCAGTAAAATATGTACTGAATACCTAGTGTACAAGACAGTGCAAGAGAAGTATCAGTTTAATTTAGAAAACTGAGCACCATCCACCCCTCCCCGCTCCAGCTCGTGTTATCCAGAGGCAAAGCTTTAATTTCTTCATTCGCCATCTCGACAGCAAAGCGCTGTATAGCGTGAGCTGTATTGAAAGAAATGTCTCGAAACCCATCTGCTGTTTGGGATTTTTTCGTTAAATGCCCAGACGATGAAAAAAAAAAAGTTGAATGCAAACTGTGCAAGCGACTGCTGATGTATCATCGAGGCACATCCAATCTCTTGACCATTGTAAGTTCCTATTATTATAATTATTATTATAATTAATATTGCATGCCGATTGGTCCATCAGAGTTACAACTAAGAGAGGTTATTTAAACTCAGAAAAATGAACTGAAACACATCGAAGCAAGATTTTTACAGTTATTAAAGTATTTAAAAAAAAATGCATTTACTGAAAAATATATATAAATGTGTTCATCAGGACTATTTTCTGTTGTGGAAGATTATACCTGAAAATGTTAATAAATCTTTAAACACTATACAGATTTCTCCTTTCTTTTTTATAAAACGTTTATAAATCAGTTTTATAAAGCAATAAGGCTCTTGAGGGCACGGGCTGTGCTGGATATTGTCACTCAACTGCGTCTAGTGCCTAACAACACCCCAAGAAGTGACAATACCAGCACAACCCACGCCCGCACGTACCTTATTGCTTAAATCAAAAACAGATCAAACGTGATATTAACCCTTTGCGGTCCTATGTCGGACCTGGTCCGACATTGCAATTATTCCTATCCGGTCCATTGTCAAACCCTGTCCGACATCATCAAAAAAACGGGTTTCTAGTCGTTTTTTCTCCGGTAAAAGCCGAGAAAACCATTCAATGGCCGAGTGGGAGCGACAGGAGCCGAGACAAGCCTATAAAAAAATAAATAAATAAATAAAAAGGGCGTCTCTCATGATTAGTCATACCTGCCCCTGGCATCCCATATGGGCGGTCATAAGGAAACAAGCTGGCTGTTACTGTATCAACGCACAGAGACTATCACGGACATTTGCAGAGCTTTTTTGAGATGTTATAGTAATAAAATAATGACTTGGATTGCATTATTGAGGAGTTTGGTGATAAAACGAGTGATCAGAAGATGATTGATCGGTATGTACGACTATTATTATTATTATTATTATTATTTATTTCTTAGCATATGTGAAAGCAATAGCGAACGAAAAGGTGGGGCGGGGCTGGAGATGCCTAGTGAGTGCTTTGTTGATATGCAGGGCCTTTTAAACCCGTTTGACTGTGGAAAAAAAACACTTTTAAACAGCGCGTCTAAAATTAACTGCGCGTGTGAAAATAAATTGGACCTGACGCGCCTGACGCGCACTTAATAAATGGACTGCACTTAATCTGTTTTTACAAAACCTGTTGTGGTTTTAACGTGAATGCTTTGTCACTGACATTGAGTGTGAGATCTACACTCTCAGCGACAGAAGTGTAGCTGCTGCTAATAGGTTCAAATGGGGGCGTGACTTCTAATGAAGGACTGAAGGAATACTCACTCTATCAGACTGGTTCCCAGACTCCTCTCCTGCGCTCTGCTGGCCCTCCATCCCCCCTTCACCAGTCGACTGTAGCAGACAGAGAGAGGAGAGGAGAGAGAGACAAACAAACAAGCCTGTCAGTAACATCCATGCCCCACAGCCACAGCCACTGCTGGAAATTCAAAACCAGAGATAGTGTAATTAAACAGTTTGACGTGTATAAATGTGATGTACAGAACAGAATTAGCAATTCAATGTTTCATCACAATCTGATAAATGCTTCTCTGGATATGTGCAAGAATGTGACACACAGATGGGCAGGTGTACTCTCAATAGCTCAATAATGTTAACACCTAGTTTCACGACAATTGGAAAAATGTGAAGCGCTAACAGAATTACGACAGAGAGTCGAAGTGTTTGTCACGACTTCTAAAGTACTTTATGAACGTTCCAGGTGTATCCTTCATAACCCCGCCTTCCATTCTCTCTCTCACCTTGCTGTCTGAGTCTGCTCGCTCGTCCATGGAGTAGCTGTCATAGAACAGTCTGAACTCCTCCCCCACCTCTGTCTCCCAGTCCTCCAGCGAATCAGCTCGCTCCTCATCGTGCTCAGGATCCACGGGCTCCGCCCCTAGGGTTTCTGGCTGTGCCTCTCCCTGTTCAGGCCCCTCCCTCTCTGCTTTGGGGGCGGGGTCATCAAGAGAGGCTGCCTCCTTCTCTACAGTGGACACGCCCTCCTTGTTCACAAACACAAATACATTTACACTGGTCATTATATCAGTGGAGTGCTAACCAAGGCTTCTTTAAAATCCCTTCTTCCCTCTTACTAGCTTTATGAACATTATCACTATGGCTGCATTTTGGAAATTCCCATTTCTGAAAGACTAGTGTAAATATACATATTAAAAATAATACTTAAAAATAAATACAGAAAATGTTGCCTTTTTGACACACTACCTGTTACACAGCATTTAGGAACCTGGCAGCTGGTTTAGTTTGCTTCCGGTAATGATTGAACACACACTGCACAGAGCTGCACAATTGATTTCAAATGCCTTCAATGAAAAAGACTAAAGATCTAAAGATCTTTCCGTCCAGGACAAGAGGCTGACATTTCACATGTCTGTTGTTATTTTCACTTTTATCATTTCTGACTAATATTTTAATATATTGGAGAGGGTGAGAGCTTATTAACCTTTTGCCAGTAAAACGGTGCGCTAATATGAATAAGGGCAGACAGTGGAGACAGGCCACTATATCGAGCATATACAGTGTATATTGTACACACACACACATATATATATACATAGATATATATATATACACACACAAATTTGTTGGTACACACAGCTCATTGATATAATACATTCCTCTGAAAACAAAATAAAATCTGTGTTGTGCCTTTGGTATGTCATAGAATAAAACAAAGAAGTTGTGAAAAGAGATGTGTTTTTTCTACAAAGATATCCAGTAGTTGGGTACCCCATGAAAAGATAATAAATAATTGGATATAGTGATATTTCAAACTAATTAGTTTCTTTAATTAGTATCACACATGTCTCCAATCTTGTAATCAGTCATTCCATCAAATGGAGAAAAGTGTCACTGTGCTGTTTTGGTATCATTGTGCCTCCATGGACCAGAGAAACAAGAGTTGTCTGAGGAGGGCAATAGGAGGGGTAAAGGAGAAGGCTACAAGACCATCTCCAAGCATGGGTTCCTGTCTATCAAATTTTAAACCAATCCTGGGCTTTCAAATATTCTTTAATTCTGAAGGATAACTGCCAAAGAGGAAACAACTCCAAAAGCATACTGGGCTCATGAAGAAGACCCAGGAGGACTCCACTTTTGAAAAAAACAATAAAGCTGACTGGAATTTGCAAAATAAACCTCCTTCTGGGAGAATGTCCTTTGGACAGATGAGTCAAAACTGGGGGTTTGAAGTCACATCAGCTCTATGTTCAAGACTAAAAAACAAATTTCAAATAAAAAACACCATACCTACAGTGAAACATGGAAGTTTTTTGGGGCCTTTGATGCGCCTGGCACAGTCTGTTACACAATGAAATCTCAAGACTATCAAGGCATTCTGGCCTAGCTGGTTTCAGTTTGTCTCAGTCACAGGTCATGGGTCCTCCAACAGGATAATGACCCAAAACACACAGCTAAAAGCACCCAGAATGGATGAACAAAACATTGACTATTCTGTCCTTCAATCCTATCGAACATCTATGGAAGAGCTGAAACTTGCAGTCTGGAGAAGGCACCCATCAAACCTGGACAGCTGGAGACATTTCTCATGTCCTGTTAACAGTCTCCTTTTGATTGCAGTGATTGCCTCTAATATTTTGCAACAAAATATTAGGTTAGCGGTCCCATCATTTTTGTCCATGCCATTTTCATTTGTTTTATTATTTACAATATTATGTTGAATAAAAAAATCAAAAGCAAAGTCTGATTTCTAGGGCAATAAACAATGTGGATGCCAATTACTTTTGTCAGTTTCATATTTCAGTAAAATTGTCCATTCTTCACACACAGGGTACCAACAAATTTGAGCACGTCTGTATATACACACACACACACACACACACACACACACATATTTACACACACCTGTGCAATAACTGTGTTGTTGCTGTTCTGTGTTTTTTGTCCAGTAGGGGGCACTGCAGCTGCCAATACAGATTGCTTTGCAGCCTCCTGCTCTGACTCCAGATCCATCAGTGCTGGGGAATCCAGCCTCCGCCTCTTAACAAGAGCTGAGAGGGGCACAGGAGGGAGAGGGGAGAGGGGAGAGAGAAGGGAGAATGGGTTTAACTCTTTCAAATTTTAAACCAATATTCAAATATTCTTTAATTCTGATTTAGCAGGGAAACAAAAAGCATACTGTGTACCATGTTACAGTAAATAAAGCTGACAGGAGTCAAATAAACCTGGTTGGTAGAGCAGCACAAACACACAGGGGTCGAGCTCTCCACAGAGAAACGAGTGAAGAAACAGCTGCTTGGATTTGTGTGGATTGCTGTTCTCCACATGGTGGAGTCCGTGCAGTCTCCTGAAGTCTCTCTGTCTCGCTCCTCAAACCGTGCTGGCACGGTGGAGGCCGTGCAGTCTCCTGAAGTCTCTCTGTCTCGCTCCTCAAACCGTGCTGGCACGGTGGAGTCCGTGCAGTCTCCTGAAGTCTCTCTGTCTCGCTCCTCAAACCGTGCTGGCACGGTGGAGTCTGTGCAGTCTCCTGAAGTCTCTCTGTCTCGCTCCTCAAACCGTGCTGGCACGGTGGAGGATGCATTAGAGCAGGGCTTCCCAATCCTGGTCCTGGGGACCCCTGTGTCTGCTTTCATTCCAACTGAGTTCTTAATTACTTAATTGAACCCTTAATTGAACTAATAATGTGCTTAATTAGACCTTTTTAATTGTTTTCAGCTTTTAAACAGTTGGAGATTTCAAGTTAATCATACAATTTTAAAAGGCATTTTTTCAGGATCAGAGAACAATTAAAAAGGTCTAATTAAGCACATTATTATTACAATTAAGGGTTTACTTAATAAGCAGAAGGTCATGTTTTTTGTGACTCCCTTGTTTTAGTTGTCCTCTGGTAATTACAGAAGACATTAATATGATAAGTTATATCAGGTGTGTAGGCTATTAAGAATTTTTTTTTCGTATAAAGCAGGCGTGTCAAACTCAGTTCCTGGAGGGCCGCAGCGTCTCCTGGCTTTCATTCCACTCGCGCGCTTAAATAATTAGATCAATTATGTTAATTGAGAGCTTAAGTTGGAATGAAAACCAGAAGACCCTGCGGCCCTCGAGGACTGGAGTTTGACACCCCTGGTATAAAGACAGATATGTCAAAACAGACAGAGAGCGAGAGATCTATATTATTTATTCGCAACAAATACAGAAGAACTTTTTTTGCAAGATATCGCTTTCCAAAGGCAGCTCTGATGGCTCTGTGTGAGATGCTGGCTCCCAGGTCACAAAGAGCCAACATAAAAAGAATCGGAGGGCGAGGTGGGGAAGAAGCTTGTTACTGTACACCGAGGCTAATCAAGCATGGAATAAAACCTGGAATGGGTGAAACTGCTACTAATAGAAACCTTATTTCTGTCTCCGATGTGCGTTATTTATTCCAGGCCTCATTCATGCATTGTTTTTCCTTGGCATCTTTTTGATACGGCTTCTTCTAAATTCTGTTATACATGAACGAATACATGCAAAGCAGAAGAAAAAATTTCAAATCCATATTTGGCACTTTGAACAGTTTGAACTTGCACAAAGTCAGGGATTTTGTAGGCATATAGTCAGGTGTATGATTAAACAATTATAGTGTCTGTCCATTAACTGAAACAGAAACAGCAGTGTAGGAGGAATAAAACTGGGTGAGGAACAAACTCAGTTACTATCTGCAGCCTGTGCTTTCAGTACCCAACATTGAGGACCGTAGACGCAGTTTTATTCCAGTAGATGAAAGACACATCATGCTGAGCTACAAGGCTCAGAATTACATGGTCTTGATCCTGCTCTACTGTGCAGAGCTGGTCTTTCAGTGGCCTTCATGCCCTGCGGTCCTCCACATCCCTGATTACTGATGGAGTGCAGAAAAATGGCAACAGGTGCTCTGGACTCAAAATTTGAAATCAGGCTGTAGCAGAAGGCAATTTGTTCGCCGAAGGGCTGGAGGCGGTACACGAATGAGTGGCTGCAAACAGTGAAGCATGGTGGAGGTTCCTTGAGCATTTCTGCAAATGGAGTTGGGGATTCTGTTCAATCCTTCAAAACTAGCTTGCAGCATTTCCAAACATACAGCGAAAGTCATTAAGAACTATCTTTGTAAAGAACAAGGAGTCCTGGAAGTGATGGTATGGTCTGTCTGTCATGTTCTTCGTGTAGTTTCTGGGACTCATGAAGAGAGAGAAGCAACTGAGGCTGCCTAAATCCACAGAAGAACTGTGGTTAGTTCTCCAAGACGTTTGGGCCAACCTACCTGCCGAGTTCCTTCAAAAACTGTGTGCAAGTGTTACCTAGAAGAATTGATGCTGTTTTGAAGGCAAAGGTGGTCACACCAAATATTGATTTGATGTAGATTTTTTCTTCTGTTCACTCACTTTGCATTTTGTTATGTAAATATAAACTATTAACATGTCTATTTTGAAAGCACTCTTGTGCCTAAAACTTTTTGCACAGTACTGTACATGAACAGCACTGAACAGTTTGCATCTGGCTTGCAGTTACTATCTGCAGCCTTTCTTTATTCCTAAGCTACAAGGCCCTACATGGTCTTGATCCTGCTCATATTGCAGAGCTGCTCTTTCAGTGTGTCCCTAGTCCTGCCCTGCGGTCCTCCACATCCCTGATTACTGATGGAGTGCAGAGTTACACTCTACTCTTCTCAAACTTTTACAGCAATGGCTGGATTCTGTTCAATCCTTCAAAACTAGCTTGAAGACGTATTTCCACAGTTTGGCCTTTGCAGCTGCCTAGGTCTGTCTGTCATGTTCTTCGTGTAGTTTTGTACTCAGTACGCAGAGTGCTTCGAGGAGGTGTGGCTCACAGAAGTGGAAGTTTATTGTTGCTGTACCTGGACTGTCCTCCTCCTGTGATGAAGCAGCAGAGCATGGCTGCAGCGTTTCCTTCAGCTCCACTGGGGACTCACACCTGCCAGCGAGACACACACACTTCAGCTACACGATGATCAGGGCGGGACAGAATAAATTGATGTTTTAAATTTTACAATCATTTATGTAAAAAGCTAAAATTATTTAAGTCAAGCAGACAAACATGTTAGTGCCTTCATGAGTGTTACTGAAACTGGAAGAAACCGATCCAGCGGACAAGTGTTTCCGCTAGTGCCTTCCATCAGTGTTACTGAAACTAAAAGAAACCGAGTCAAGCATTTCAACTTGTGCCTTCATCAGCATGCTCGAGTGGGAAAACAATTATAAACTAAGAAAGCCAAGCAGACAGACACTGTTGACCAAGATAAGAACATAAGAAAGTTTACAAACGAGAGGAGGCCATTCAGTCCATCTTGCTCGTTTGGTTGTTAGTAGCTTATTGATCCCAGAATCTCATCAAGCATCTTCTTGAAGGATCCCAGGGTGTCAGCTTCAACAACATTACTGGGGAGTTGGTTCCACTACCCTCAAAGAGATGCAGATGCAGACACTGTCACACACACACACACACCGGGACACACACTGCAGTCTCCGTAGCACTCACCTGAGCACCTGAGGGTCTGTTCATGGTCTTGCGAGCTCGATGTACTTTGGGAGGGGGCGGGGGGGTGTCTGCGGCCCCCTCTCCTGCCCCCACCGTACCTGGCAAGCTCAGCAGCCTCATTGCCAGGCCCTGAGCAGAGGCGGGGGGCTTTCCTGTACCTGTCAAGGACATCTTGGCTCTGCTGGTCAGCACAGCCCCGACACTGCCAGGTTTGGAGAGGGGGGAGCAGGGGGGGAGTGTCTTCGCAGCGTGGCCTGAGTGGCAGGAGGGGTTACAGATTAGGCTTGCATGGCAGTTTGTTATTTCAATGATGTAACACATACTTATTAAAGTAAGCTAGTAGTTTCAAGGTACCAGAAACTGTACAACAAATACAAACCTTGTACCACTGAAATGTTATCGATGCTTTTCTAAGAAGGGATTAACCTCTTCAGGGATCATTTCAAAATGTAAAAATCGGACAATGAATTGTTATTGGTATTTTACATTTCCCTCTTCACTCTATTAAGGTGTTTGCAATCATTCAGAGTGGTTCTGGTTCTGATATGGAGTGGCTATCATTTCCTCTCTAAATCTGCCTTTCCCTGGCTTTGAGCTTGTCTGGAGAATCCTAACTGCCAGGCACTGAACTGCCTTTCTTATTCAATTCAAATTGTGATGTGATATGTGACCTTTTATTATTATTATTATTATTCTTACTCTTGTTTGGAATCACAGTGTGTCATTTCATTTTTATTCATCATTGGTGTTGATTGGGTTAATTTACATTTCCAAGTGAAACAAGGGTAAACCTCTGCTTGGGTTTGTGAGGATTACTGCTCTTCGTAGATCTGCAGAGAACAGCGATCCACACAAACCCAAGCAGCTGTTTCTTCACTTGCTTCAGTTGCAATGGTAAATTAGCCCAATCAACACCACTGACCCTTGCCTGGTAGAGCTCAGTCTGAATAATGGGTTCATGCAGCTCTAGCTAATGTGCATCCTTGCTAAAGAGCATGTTGCATACCTGGCATTCCCTTGCTTGCAGTTCCAGCAGTGGCAACACTAGGGGGTGCTGTGATGGCAGTTTTATCTGGTTTCTCAGTTATCTCCTCCTCTCTGTCGTCTTTTCCTCCTTCTCCGGTGCCACTGTCACACTCCCTTTCTCCTCCTTCTTCGTCTTTTTCTTTCTCTTGCTCCGCTGGCTGTGAAATCAGCGCACCCATCCGCTCTGTCTCCTTGGTAACCGTTGTCAAGCTCGCGCTTGCTTCACCTGGCGGGTGGTGGTGGTGGGGGGGGGGGGTATGGTAAATGCAGTTCATATCAGAGTGTCTCCATCGTGCAAAAGAGGGAACTTTACAGTTATACCAGTTGGGTCATCTGATAAATGGTTTTCCAGATACAGGCAAAAAATGTATGAAGGACGGATGAACGCTCAATAGCCAAACAATGTTAACACTAACACTAATGACTAAAGCTAAGGTTTACAATTTTAGAAAAGCAAACTCTGAAGGTATGAAATAGAGACTAACAGAAGTAGATTGGAGTAAAATAGAGAAAACATCCACAGAAAAAGGATGGCTGTTTTTTAAAAATGTAGTACTAGAGGCGCAAAACAATTACATCCCAAAAGTAGACAAATCTAAATCTAAAACAGAATGGCCAAAATGGTTTAATAGATCAATTAAAAAAAATATTCAGCGAAAAAAGGCACTTTACAGAGCGTGACCAAAAGAGGGACCAAAAACAAAGTCAAAAAGGAAGTTAGAAAGGCCAAGAGAGAGATAGAAATCAATATTGCTAAGGGGGCTAAAACCAATTCCAAAATGTTTTTCCAATATAATAACAGCAAGAGAACATTCAAAGAGGAGGTTAAATGTCTAAGAGACACAAATGGCAAAATCATAGATGAAGAAAAAAAATAGCAAATACATTAAATGATTACTTTTCACAGGTTTTTACAAAGGAGGACACGGACAGCATGCCCCACATGTCGACCTGTTCCTATCCAGTTTTAAATAACCTTAGCATAACAGAGGCAGAAGTGTTAAAGGGACTAGGAGCTCTTAAAATAAACAAATCCCCTGGGCCAGATGAGATCCTCCCAATAGTACTCAAAGAAATGAAAGAAGTTATTTACAAACCGCTAACCATGATCATGCAACAGTCTCTTGACACAGGGGTTGTACCGACAGACTGGAAAATAGCAAACGTAATACCAATCCACAAAAGGGGGACAAAAACCGAACCAGGTAACTACAGACCAATAAGCCTGACTTCTATTATATGTAAACTTATGAAAACTATAATAATATCCAAAATGGAAAATTACCTATATGGTAACAATATCCTGGGAGACAGTCAGCATGGTTTTAGGAAAAGGAGATCGTGTCTAACTAACCTGCTTAATTTTTTTGAGGATGCAACATCGACAATGTATAACTGCAAAGCATACAACATGGTTTATTTAGATTTCCAGAACGCTTTTGACAAAGTCCCGCATAAAAGATTAATTCTCAAACTGAACGCAGTAGGAATTCAAGGAAATGCATGCACATGGATTAGGGAGTGGTTAACATGTAGAAAACAGAAAGTACTGATTAGAGGAGAAACCTCAAAATGCAGCGAGGTAACCAGTGGTGTACAACAGGGATCAGTATTAGGTCCTCTGCTATTCCTAATCTACATTAATGATTTAGATTCTGGTATATTAAGAAAACTTGATAAATTTGCAGACGACACAAAAATAGGAGGAGTGGCAAACACTGTTGCAGCAGCAAAGGTCATTCAAAATGATCAAGACAGCAATCAGAACTGGGCAGACACATGGCAAATGACATTTAATAGAGAAAAGTGTAAGGTACTGCACGCAGGCAATACAAATGTGCATTATATGGATCAAACTGCTATGCAATGGGAGTCTTATTTCCATCCCTCCTGTATACCATTTGCAACAGATTTCATCACCAGAGGTGGATAACACAATTACAACATTCAGAAAGACTTCTAATGGAAACGTCTGACACTACTTATATGGCTGGATTCACAGTCCCTGATTAGCACCTATATTAGGGTCGGTCTCTCTCTCTCTCTCTGAAGTGCAGTGATTCACTGTGCATCAGGGAAAAGAGAGACCTGACCAGGAGCACTAGCTGCTGTAGACAGCAGTGATTCACTGTAGAGTCCTGCATCGGGTAGGGTGCCCACGGGTCGGAATGTTGACTTTTTCACGGTTTGCGGTTCGGGTGCGGGTAAAAAAAAAAAAAAATGTAAATTTTAGGTCTGAATTTGAATCACCAAAAATGTTTTCTGGTCTTTCAACATACTCGTCTGTAACCCTTTCCCAAATAACATTAGAAGGTAAATGTATTTCCTGCACTAATGCAGGAGGCGATTAGGGAGGAGTCAGCTGACAAAGCAGTGTTCTCGGTTTGCTTTGCTGCTTGTTTGATATGTCGCAAGACCCTTTATCACGTCTGCTTGGTGATATTAAACATGTCTGTGGACGAGGTGAAACAAGATAGTGCAGGGTTTATATCATGCAGTGGATAACAGTGCGAGAGATAAATCACAAGTGTGGAATTCCTTTGGAATCATAGCGAATGAAAATAATAAACATGTGACTGGATTCGTCATTATGTTTTTATGAACGACAGCCACAAACCTGGTGCATCATCTCTGTGAAAGCACAGGTGTAGCTCCCTTTCAACTGGTGGCACGAAAGATATAGACAGGACAGGTATTTTAAAGTAAAGTAAGTAGAGATAGAGGCTGTGTGGTCCAGTGGTTAAAGAAATGGGCTTGTAACCAGGAGGTCCCCGGTTCAAATCCCACCTCAGCCACTGACTCATTGTGTGACCCAGAGCAAGTCACTTAACCTCCTTGTGCTCCGTGAGATGTAGTTGTAAGTGACTCTGTAGCGGATGCATAGTTCACACACCCTAGTCTCTGTAAGTCGCCTTGGATAAAGGCGTCTGCTAAATAAACAAATACTAATATCCAGACCACTAGAGAAAGCTACCACACTGTAAAGCCTATTGTATGAACTCAATCTGTGGAGAATGGTAGAGATATCTGTGTGTGAATGTGAGAGCGTGGGAGAGTCCGTCGACGCAGGCAGTAGGTAAAGGACAAACACTTGCGGGTTTGGGTCGGGTTGCAGGTCTTATTAAAGCGGGTCGGGTCGGGGGTAAGAAGACGGTGCTGCAGCGGGCTGCGGGTCCGGGTTAGGGTCGGAAGCGGGTCGTAAAAATGTATTGAGAGGCTGACCAGGAGCACTACGTGCTGTAGATATGTGAATGATGTGATTCACTAGCTGCTGTAGATATGTGAATGATGTAATTCACTAGCTGCTGTAGATATGTGAATGATGTGATTCACTAGCTGCTGTAGATATGTGAATGATGTGATTCACTAGCTGCTGTAGATATGTGAATGATGTGATTCACTAGCTGCTGGAGATATGTGAATGATGTGATTCACTATGCTGGAGATATGTGAATGATGTGATTCACTAGCTGCTGTAGATATGTGAATGATGTGATTCACTAGCTGCTGTAGATATGTGAATGATGTGATTCACTACCTGCTGTAGATATGTGAATGATGTGATTCACTAGCTGCTGTAGATATGTGAATGATGTGATTCACTAGCTGCTGTAGATATGTGAATGATGTGATTCACTAGCTGCTGTAGATATGTGAATGATGTGATTCACTAGCTGCTGTAGATATGTGAATGATGTGATTCACTAGCTGCTGTAGATATGTGAATGACGTGATTCACTAGCTGCTGTAGATATGTGAATGACGTGATTCACTACCTGCTGGAGATATGTGAATGACGTGATTCACTAGCTGCTGTAGATATGTGAATGATGTGATTCACTACCTGCTGGAGATATCTGAATGGTGAGATTTAAATTTGGTACAAATGCATTACATCCATATTTCAGTTGGGTCTTTTAACAAAACTAATAACAGTAACTGAAGCAAAATAAATAAATAGTTCTCTACTCTTTCTCCACCATGCTCATCCATTCATATATAATTTCAATTGTGCAGTTTTGAAAGCATGCTATCTGGCTCTGCATATAACGCTTTATATTGGGTGGCATAAATTAATTAAATAGACATGCAACTGCATATTAAAGTAATGTTAAATTAATATTTAATAAATATGCAATAGCTGGTTTCTTGCTAAATGTTAACCAAATGTCGATTGAAAATGTAACTGCATCTCACGTCCATTTCTATTATGTTTTGTTACACTTGAAAATATGTAATAATCTCCCATTGTTTACATGTTTTTAATTGAAAATACAGTAAATCTGACTTAAATGTTAATGGAAAGTAACTGGAATAATTGAATGTAAATTTCATATCAATTGCATATCTATTAAATATTATATTAACATTAATTTAACATGCAATTGCATATCTATTTAATACTCATTTATGCCATGCAATATAAAGCGTTCCCTGTTTGCCAGCCCTGCTTTTAGACTGCACTGCACTGCCTGGGGCATTTCCTCTGAAGGTGACATTCTCCCCACTTCTTCACTGGCTTCTTTAACCAATCAGCTGCTTCCTCTATTGACTGACATGCTTTCAACCAGTAGCATGCTTCGACCCAGAAGAAAATGCTGGGGTGAGATGACCAAGGAAGTAAAGCACGGTAACTGAACTTTCTTTGACCTCGTGTAGTACCTGATGATTTCAAATGAAAACATGTGTTTGCTAACTGGTCTCTTTCAAAACTGCCCATTTCAGACCCATGTAACCAGTGGAAGGGAAAAATGGGTAGGATTTATTTGTGTTAGCTACAAATACCTTTAAAATCACTTGATTTTACATCCAAAACATGAGCGCACCGCGCATGGTACCATGATGCAGATCGTATCGGGACCTGCATATTGAGAGCTGGATCGGATTGTGCTGTGAGTGTATCGTTCCACCCCTAGAGGGCACTGTATGCGTAACACTTACCGTTCTCTGATTGGTCCGCTGTGTTTCTCTCAGACCCAAAGGACACACCCTCTTCCTCAGCCTGTGCATCTGGTTTAGTCTCCCCCTGTTCAAAAAACATGTATACTTGTTTTTTGCCTGAGTGTTTAAGTTTGTAACATTGTGGAAATGCATGTTCTTATACAGCAGTGCCATAAATTTAAAAGACACGCCCAGTTGGAGACATAGAAAATGACTTGCACCTTCCTACTAACTATATACGTGTGATCATCAGTAACGTAAACAATACAGTATAACCCAACATGTTTGTGTATTTTAATCCTATACAGCAGCACACGGATGCTACTACAATATCCTGTATCAATTTACACAAGACATTTAAAACTACTCATTGTTAAAATGCACGTCTATGCCCAGCCGACACACGTGTAGCTGCTTCAATACAAATCGGACAGTACGGTCTGCTGTCAAAATGTAAACACAGGTACTTATCGTCGTACCGATTCAACGTGCACGCCTAACTATACAATTGCTTTAAACCAGTTAAACAGAAAATTAAGGAGCTGAAATATTGACTTTTTTTTGTATCGGCTTTACATGTCGTTCATAATTAATATAACCGAACACATAACAATGCAAAATATTCCGGTACACCGTGGTAAAATAGATTTGCTTTCTTACGTATAACCAGACCTTTTATTTAGATACTAGGTGTATTCGTCAATAAGAGAATTCATTAAAAAAAACATATGTATATATTTTAAAAATATACAAATATAACATTTTATTTATTTTTACCTTTAGCAGATTCTGCTGTAGAGCAGCCATGGCGCGTCTACGAGGCTGCTAACGCTAAGAGCGTCACTCCAGCCTGACCCCGCCCTCTTTCGTGCGTGCCCCGCCCCCTCTCTCATTCAACCCAACGGAATCGTTTTTTAGGTCCCGCCCGTCACGCTGTGCGTCACCGCCCTTTCCTATTTTCCCCTTTCCCGGGTGTCTCACAAACCACGCCCCTTCACACAGCGTGCCCGCATCTTCTCTTATCCGACCCCGCCTCGCAACGCTGCTCTGCAAAGTACTGGCAGACAGTTGACGTATCGCTGAGGTAGTCGATACATTTCGATAAGGTGAAGCCATCCTCGTTGCCATAATGGGTAGGGGCAAGTAGGTTGTGTCCTCTCGTGATGGTTTGAACTGCAGGCGGACAGACTGGGTGCGTTCACGGAGATCATTCTGCGCAGGTTCTGTGCAGAATCTGACCAATTTAGCCAATGGGTGCGTTCACGGAGATCATTCTTAGAAGATCATTGGCTAAATTGGTCAGATTCTGCCTCCATGAAAGCACCCATATGTCCAATAATCCAGGAGTCTGTTTCCAAAGCAACTTTACCGAAGCAGTATCGTAAGGCGGTTGTAAGTGCAGCCTTTGCAAACTGCAGTGTTTCCCGAATACCAGCGTAAATCCAGTCGCTCTTGAACGACTGCTTGAGTTCACGATGGCGTGTGACTCGACCTGACCGTGAATGCTGTGTCGTGCACTGTGGGGACGCAAACGACAGAACTTAGCAAGGGCTGCTGTGCGGGGGAGTTGCTCAGACTCGCCAGCAGCACCAGTGCAGACGTCCTCGGAGTCGGCTCCTGCAATAAACGTTCACATAAGCAAAATCCTGCGATTTCTTGCGAACCTCTTTGCCTCGCGGAGGACCATGTGTTTGAACCACTTTCATTGCAATTTCTTTCCACTTCTTTTTTGTTTGTTTGGTCACGTTATTTATTAGTTTACAGAATAATATATCCTTGTTTATTTCTACTTAATAGTTTTACCTACTTTGGGGTAAATTTGTTTTCCCTGCATTAATCAACCAGCGGTGTATTTTTCGTTTGATTTACTAGAAAACTTGCTACTTCATAAATTGGGTTCAAATGTGTTTCCCAACAAAGCCCTGAAGAAGCTCTTCAAAGCTTAACGATGCACGTGAACATCACGAACAAGCTTCACCAGCGGCGGAGGAAGAGGAAGATGAGGACCTTATTGTGGGCCCTCCTCCCCAAACGTTAATTTAACCCTTAAATATCAAACACCAAATCAAGTGTTCAATATTGAACTATATTTAATTGTCAGAATGTTAGCACGCATGAAACAGTACGTAATAAGAACGTTTTCAACTCGCCTACTTTCATTTTATTTTGCGTACATCTTAACATCCAACACTACACTGTATTTTTTAATCATAAACGAACAGGTTTAATCACCAATCCTACCAGGATTCCCCAATTCTGCGATCACAGAAATGATTACAGAATTCACAATTCTGCACAGACATTTGCAGAAATTGTCTCACATAGGAAACTGTTTTTTTTTTTTTTTTTTTTAAATTATTATTATTATTATTATTAAATCAGAAATGCAGGCATTTTGATTTGCTGTAGTTTATTTTGGTGCCCGCAGCAGCACCCAGCAGCTTCCGTCTAAACTACAGGATGAATCGTGCACACAGAATATAACTGCCCAAAACCTTCCATGAAGACGTCCCTCGAGCTCCTGTTCAGTGTGACGCTATCAACGTCATGCCTTCTTTTTAGCGTCAGTGAGTGTATTGGAAGGCGCATTTCTATTGTCTGTAGTTAATCAGATCAATATTTCTTATGTTTCTTATTAATATACTGTACACTGGGCAGGAATGAATGGACACTATTGTAGTCAATGCAATATCTAATATGAGTTCCACGGCAAGAAACACGGTGTTTTTAGTGCTTATTTTGCCACATTATGTTGAACTCCTGGTAAAGTCAAACTCCGCTGCTTGTCTCTGGTTTTGCTCTTTCTGTTTGTGGTAATATTAAAAGGATGACCTGTAAATACACGTGTAGCTCTCGAACCTGACCACCAGGTGGTGCCAAAAACAAGCAGCATTCTGTTTTTATTATTTGTATTAGTTTTCCATAGAAGTGTATACATTCATCGCATAATATACAAAGTGCACAAGAAGGGAGAATTCAAAATAAAAGATACAGGCATGTAGCAATATATTCAGGTGCAATCATAAGATGTACAAAGCAAAACCGAATCCTTTATATATATATATATATATATATATATATATATATATATATATATATATATATATATATATATATATAATAAAAACTAAAAAAAAAACGAATCAAACAAATGCTTCCAGTGTTTGTTTGTTTTTTAAACAATGCTGTATTTTGACAGTTTTTATAGCGCAATAATATGGGTGTGGCATTATGAAATACAAAATATTTATTAAAAAAGCACAGCGAAGAAAAATGTGCATTTGTGACTGGCGCTTTTCTGAATGATAATCATCCGATTGTGAAGCTGAGCCCTAAACTGTAGGTAGGGTTCATTTATAAAAATAAATAAATAAATAAATAAAAAAAAAAAAAATTAAATGCTAGATACTTTGAAAAAGACTACTTAAAACTTTGTAGTTGAATTGTAGTTTCTTCCAGAATTTGGGAGAGAATGTTTTGAATGTGCTATGGCCCCCCTGAAAGTTATGACATTATTTTGTCAGCTACGAACGCTTTGAGAACTCTCTATGAGACCCGTTTGGACAGCTTTGATATACATGTTCCCGGGTTCTCCAGCGGTGGGTGTCCATACAGCTTCTCGGGTTCGTATTCTTTTCACTCAGACGGGTTTCCCGTTGAGTTGGTGATACGTAGACACGCCAACAACGTTGGTCTCCATGGCAGCACGTAGCCCCCAGTCGTTTTGTCCGTCGCGAATTAAAGGGGAATGTTGTTCTAGGGTGCGGCAGGATTTCCTATGTTAGAACTGGAACGGAGGGTTCTGTGTAATTGCGTTATTGAGTAATTAGACTCACGCATAAGTGAATTGGTTTGTACCATGGGCTGTGCACGGTACGAAGGACGGATGACATTATTCGGTGTATAAAGTTCTATTGTTGGCCTAATGGTTTTTGTAGTGCTGTTCGAACTGCATTTCACAGATTGTGTAAAGGAAATAAATACTACAGGACTGCCCAAATCATAAATTGCAAATGTATTCAAAAGAAAAAAAGAAAAAATTACTATATTTAAAATGACAACTGAACACAAACACACACATATGTGGAGGTGCTTATAAGCTTCTTATGCCATGGCAACTACACTCACTCATTTCTATTGTGCTCCCTGTGTTTGTGATGTCATTTACTACAGAGATACTGATGTAACAATCTATTGCTTTCTATTGAACCCTTCGGGCATCGTGGTCTTGAGGGTATTTATCCCTTTGTTTGACTTTATCCTTCTGTATTGTACATGATCTCATTTTATTTCTTCTAAAACTATAAATTGTAGGTCATTCATGTTTTGTTCATTTTGATAAAGTGTAACTATTGGTTCATTTACTTTTTATTTCTTCTGTTTCATCGGTGGTTCTGTATTCTTTTATATAATGTTGTACCCGACTCCCCTACATATTTTATGTTGTTACATTTCTGGCAAAATCTACCATAACAAGCTTGCTAGTTTTACATGAAGAGTTTCTTATGACTGAATATCTATTTCCTCTATTTGTGATTTCACTTTGATCTTTATAAATATATATATGTGCCTAGTTTACATGTTCTCTTACAAGTCCTTTAATGTGTCAGTGATGTTTACTGTGGACCAAAATGTCAACTAAATTAACATCCCTTCTAAAAGCCACTACTGGTGCATTTGGAAAAATTAGTTTCATTCTTTCTGAATTATGAAGTATATGTAAATGCTCCTAAAGTATTTCTGAAACAATATGCATCTAAATGGTATTCTTTCAGCCTTCTTTTCTCTTGTCTTATACTCAATGGTTCATTTCTATTGAGTTTGTCATACTGGTTTAATTTAATTCCCTCTCAAATATCTGTTCTTATATCCACTTTTTTTAAGATTTATTTTTAAACCCTTTCCCTGGTTTTTATAGTCATTTTCATCAACACAGATCATTGTTATCCTTATACCCAGTTCTTTAGGAATGTTATTTTAATATATATATATATATATATATATATATATATATATATATATATATATATATATATATATGATATGCAGATTACATATGTAGCTACTGATGCATCAGTATGTTTCAGTAAAGATCTGTGTACTGTTAATAGATCCTTGGTCAAGTTTAACCAAGGAATCGAAGAATTCAATTTCAGATTTTGCCACCGTAGATTCATTGCAACGTTTTTTTTTGTCATTTTTGTACACTGCAGTTATACCTTTTCAAACCTCTCTCTCACTCTCTGTATATATTGGTCGCCGTCAGAAAACCACTGCAACCTTCCCCTTTAAGCTTGTTTTGTGTTCGTTGCTTGTGCGGAGGAGAACTGAGAGAGAGGTTCGCTCTCCTCGCGCGATCGAGAACAAAACCAGAACAAAGAACTGAAACACAAACCGGGAAGGGCAACCCGAGGAGAGAGAGACACAGAGAGAGAAACGAGGCGACACGAAAGCACTGTAATCAACGCCACCAAACAATCAAACTGAAGCAGTCATTTCATGAATTAATCCAACGCGGTTACTGCCAAACAGAGGGATAAGCCACGGGCTGAACCGTGCCGGGCTGTTGGGTTTTATTAACAGAATAACGAGGCTGGCCCGAGGTCTTTACTGGAGGACACGGACTGAGAGGCTGCGGTAGGTACAGACCATGACATCATCACAGTAGCGCTCCGCCAGCACCTGCTTTATATTGAGTGCATAGTCGAGATTTCACTCCAGAATGTGCGGGGAGCAAAACAGATTCACAGCTACTGAAACGTGGCAACAGCTTTTTTGGTGATGGCTACATTTTTCCGTTGTCTTTTTCGTACGAAACGTTTCCTCTGCAGCTCCACACACAAGACGGGTATCGCTGCAGACCGCAACCTCATCCAGCGCAGCTCATCGAGGACAGCGCTCTCGTAGTCATGCGTGCGCAGCTGTTGATTACGTCATGCTCCATCGGTACAGCCCGATCAATCATTTGTTTTGAGGTTAATCAAACTTTTGTTTTGCGTTTTTGATCATTCCACTTTTGCTACTGATGAACACCATTATCGCGTTGTATTGTATTGTAACTTTCACAAATATTGTTTTTCAGTAATTAAAAAAAGTGATTTGAAAACATCTCTGTGTATTTTACATAGACTAATGCGGTTTTGGACGAAGGACAGTTCCATTTAATCTTTTTACAGCTGAACACTGGTCCCAGGATTAGCAAAGAAATTAGCCTCTAAATGCGTAGTTAAATTCAGAACTTTCATGCTCATTGATTATACCAAAAACTGATTAAAATCGGAATAGGCAAATTTCAATGAACACGTTTTGAACAGGCTCCTTTCCGAAGCTATCTGGGAGAAGCTCAAAGGGTTTGCCCTGCCTTCATTTGCAATCAGGGCAGCTTCTAAACAAAACTCAAACAGTCAAAAGATATTTAACTTCATTTCAACACCTTTTAGGCTTCCACCTTTAGGCCCACCATCATAAAATGCATGTCTTGTTTAATAGCAGAAATCGGTTCCTAGTGTTAATCACGGTACACTAATGATCAAGCAGAAACTGCAATAGAAAAAAATATAGAACAAATGCCATGCCATATTAAATGTAGTAATACATCGAAATATTGAGATACTGTAAAGCGTAAATATTTGTGACCGAGATATTTGGCGAATCACACTCATAAAACCTATTTTGCTCCAGAAATGTTGGCGACCTGTTGCAATATACAAGCTATATATTTATCATACGTGAAAAACACATAATAAAAGGCTTGCAAATATTCATGGCTTTACAGTATACATACAGGAAGGGCCTGGTTTGCAGACTGGACTGGAGGATAGTATAGAGATAGATAAAAAGAGAGAGACGTCTTGAAAGAGAGAGGAGAAGATGCAGTTTCTTAGGCAGAAAAGGGACTAGATTTGCTGCACTAGTCAGCAATAAAATAGATTTTTTTGTAAATGGAGAATCTCTGAATTTGATTTTATTGAATTGCTACTGTGTAATAAATATACTTGTTGTGTAGAAGTGAAATTATAAAGACTAAGATCATTTATTCATTCACAAAAGCATGGTTTTATCCAGGCAGGTTTGCGTGACGGATGTATAAAACACACACTTGTGTATATCTCTGATCCTATTCATTGTACTATATTTATTTTTATTTATTTATGTTTTTTCTTCATCAGTCAAAAGGTAAGCAGCAGCAACTGTCTGTAAATGACAGGAAATAATAACATGATCACTGGAGTGCTTTAAAATCCATTCTCTCACTAACCTTAATAACATGATCACTGGAGTGCTTTAAAATCCATTCTCTCACTAACCTTAATAACATGATCACTGGAGTGCTTTAAAATCCATTCTCTCACTAACCTTAATAACATGATCACTGGGTGCTTTAAAATCCATTCTCTCACTAACCTTAATAACATGATCACTGGAGTGCTTTAAAAATCCATTCTCTCACTAACCTTAATAAATGATCACTGGAGTGCTTTAAAATCCATTCTCTCACTAACCTTAATAACATGATCACTGGAGTGCTTTAAAATCCATTCTCTCACTCACCTTAATAACATGATCACTGGAGTGTTTTAAAATCCATTCTCTCACTAACCTTAATAACATGATCACTGGAGTGTTTTAAAATCCATTCTCTCACTAACCTTAATAACATGATCACTGGAGTGTTTTAAAATCCATTCTCTCACTAACCTTAATAACATGATCACTGGAGTGTTTTAAAATCCATTCTCTCACTAACCTTAATAACATGATCACTGGAGTGCTTTAAAATCCATTCTCTCACTAACCTTAATAACATGATCACTGGAGTGCTTTAAAATCCATTCTCTCACTAACCTTAATAACATGATCACTGGAGTGCTTTAAAATCCATTCTCTCACTAACCTTAATAACATGATCACCGGAGTGCTTTAAAATCCATTCTCTTACTAATTTTGATAACATGATCACTGGAGTGTTTTAAAATCCATTCTCTCACTAACCTTAATAACATGATCACCGGAGTGCTTTAAAATCCATTCTCTCACTAACCTTAATAACATGATCACTGGAGTGCTTTAAAATCCATTCTCTTACTAATTTTGATAACATGATCACTGGAGTGTTTTAAAATCGATTCTCTCACTAACCTTAATAACATGATCACTGGAAAAATCCATTCTCTCACTAACCTTAATAACATGATCACTTGCTTTAAAATCCATTCTCTCACTAACCTTAATAACATGATCACTGGAGTGCTTTAAAATCCATTCTCTCACTAACCTTAATAACATGATCACTGGAGTGTTTTAAAATCCATTCTCTCACTAACCTTAATAACATGATCACTGGAGTGTTTTAAAATCCATTCTCTCACTAACCTTAATAACATGATCACTGGAGTGCTTTAAAATCCATTCTCTTACTAATTTTGATAACATGATCACTGGAGTGTTTTAAAATCCATTCTCTCACTAACCTTAATAACATGATCACTGGAGTGTTTTAAAATCCATTCTCTCACTAACCTTAATAACATGATCACTGGAGTGTTTTAAAATCCATTCTCTCACTAACCTTAATAACATGATCACTGGAGTGCTTTAAAATCCATTCTCTCACTTTTAATAACATGATCACTGGAGTGCTTTAAAATCCATTCTCTCACTAACCTAATAACTTGATCACTGGAGTGCTTTAAAATCCATTCTCTCACTAACCTTAATAACATGATCAAGACTTTAAAATCCATTCTCTCACTAACCTTAATAACATGATCACTGGTTTTAAAATCCATTCTCTCACTAACCTTAATAACATGATCACTGGAGTGCTTTAAAATCCATTCTCTTACTAAAATAACATGATCACTGGAGTGTTTTAAAATCCATTCTCTCACTAACCTTAATAACATGATCACTGGAGTGCTTTAAAATCCATTCTCTCACTAACCTTAATAACATGATCACTGGAGTGTTTTAAAATCCATTCTCTCACTAACCTTAATAACATGATCACTGGAGTGCTTTAAAATCCATTCTCTCACTAATTTTGATAACATGATCACTGGAGTGTTTTAAAATCCATTCTCTCACTAACCTTAATAACATGATCACTGGAGTGCTTTAAAATCCATTCTCTCACTAACCTTAATAACATGATCACTGGAGTGCTTTAAAATCCATTCTCTCACTAACCTTAATAACATGATCACTGGAGTGTTTTAAAATCCATTCTCTCACTAACCTTAATAACATGATCACTGGAGTTTTAAAATCCATTCTCTCACTAACATAACATGATCACTGGAGTGCTTTAAAATCCATTCTCTCACTAACCTTAATAACATGATCACTGGAGTGTTTTAAAATCCATTCTCTCACTAACCTTAATAACATGATCACTGGAGTGCTTTAAAATCCATTCTCTCACTAACCTTAATAACATGATCACCGGAGTGCTTTAAAATCCATTCTCTCACTAACCTTAATAACATGATCACTGGAGTGCTTTAAAATCCATTCTCTTACTAATTTTGATAACATGATCACTGGAGTGCTTTAAAATCCATTCTCTCACTAACCTTAATAACATGATCACTGGAGTGTTTTAAAATCCATTCTCTCACTAACCTTAATAACAATTTTTTTAAATCCATTCTCTCACTAACCTTAATAACATGATCACTGGAGTGTTTTAAAATTTAAAATCCATTCTCTCACTATCCTTAATAACATGATCACTGGAGTGCTTTAAAATCCATTCTCTCACTAACCTTAATAACATGATCACCGGAGTGCTTTAAAATCCATTCTCTCACTAACCTTAATAACATGATCACCGGAGTGCTTTAAAATCCATTCTCTCACTAACTTGATAACATGATCACTGGAGTGTTTTTAAAATCCATTCTCTTACTAATTTTAATAACATGATCACTGGAGTGTTTTGAAATCCATTCTCTCACTAACCTTAATAACATGATCACTGGAGTTCTTTAAAATCCATTGGCTCTTACTGCCCTCTGGTGGCCCGATCTGAGAACATGATCAAAATCCATTCTCTTACTAATTTTGATAACATGATCACTGGAGTGCTTTAAAATCCATTCTCTCACTAACCTTAATAACATGATCACTGGAGTGTTTTAAAATCCATTCTCTCACTAACCTTAATAACATGATCACTGGAGTGTTTTAAAATCCATTCTCTCACTAACCTTAATAACATGATCACTGGGGTGTTTTAAAATCCATTCTCTCACTAACCTTAATAACATGATCACTGGAGTGCTTTAAAATCCATTCTCTTACCAGTAACTGCTCAACCCCTGCTTTAAAATCCATTCTCTCACTGTTTGAAATAACAGGATCACTGGAGTGTTTTAAAATCCATTCTCCCACTAACCATCCTAAGTGGTCACAGGAGTTTTGGCTTCTCACTAACCTTAACATAACAGTGTTGATCACACTGGCCTCGCTTTAAAATCCATTCTTTTCCCCATCTGTATTTCAATATCAAGGAAACCCATTTTTTTTATTGTATTAAAGGTAGAATAGGCAGGTTGTAAAAAATAAACATTGATCCCTCTATTGTTCATCTTGCATGGTTTTCAATTCTTCTTTTGTTTCTGTTTTTGATCAGAACTTATTTTTGTTTTGATAATAATAAGGTTAATTATAAGAGAAATGTTCTCTACTAAAGACCTCTGGCTCTGCTGCCCTCTGGTGGCCTCTCCTCTCTCCTCTCCAGCTGCCCGGCCATGGAGCCTCCTCGCCTCCCCCGATCCAGCTTCTCTCCTTTCAGCTCTTCTCCTCACCATCCCATAACCCCAACCTCAAGTTCTTCTTCTCATCTTAGCCTGCTCCCTTTCTCCTCTCCAGTTCCTCTCCTCCCTCCTCGGAGCTGCAGGTACACTGTTTGAAGTGAAGGCCATTCTAAACAGCCTCTCCCATAACCATCCTCAGTGGTGCAGGAGTCCTCTCTCCCAGTGTTGATCACACTCCCTCTCCAGTGACAGTCCCCATCTGCTCTCCTCCTATCAGTCCTCTCCTATCAAGGAAACCCATTCAGTATTAAAGGTAGAATAGGCAGGTTGTCCTAAACAAATCCCACGATCTCCATCTTGCATGGTTTTCAATCTTGTCTTTCCTCTCCTTTCCTCTCCTCCTCTCCTCTCCTCTTGGCCTCTCTCCTCTCCTCTCCTCTCTCCTCTCTCTCCCCTCTCCTCTCTCTCCTCTCCTCTCCTCTCTCTCCTCTCCCCTCCCTCTCCTCTCCCCTCTCCCCAGGTGTCTCTCCTGCACAGCTCACGCTTGTGGCCCCTGCTGCTCTCCTGCTACACTGGGCTCCTCTGGAGTTCCTCTCGTGACATCTGTCAACTACCTGACAGCAGCGAGTTACCTGCAGATGGAGCATGTGGTAGAGAAGTGCCTTCCCCTCTCACACAGTTCCCCTCCCTCTCCCTCTCCTCACAGCCTGCATGAGGGGGCTCCTGGGCTCCGCTCTCCCTCCTCCTCTCAAGGCAGGGACGGGAGGAGGTAACCCTCCAACAGGAAAGGGCGGGCTGACCAAGCAGCAGAAACACCGGTGCAGGCACTGTCCCTCTCACACCAGTCAAACCAGTCCCAGCCCAGTCCGTTCCAGCTCCTGCTCCTCCTCTCCTCTCCAGCATCTCCCTCTACCCCCCTCTCTCACTCTCCTGGACAGGCTGAGAACCCCCTCTCCCCCAGGTGTCTCTGCACAGCTCATTGTGTGGCTGACCTGCTGCTCTCCTGGGAATGGGGCTCCTGGAGTTCGGTGGGAATGGGACCTGACAGCAATGGGAGGTGACCTGGGAATGGAGCATGGGTAGAGAATGGGAGGCTCACACAGTTCATCGAGGGATGACTTTGGGCCTGCAGGGGGGGCTCCTGGGAATGGGGAGGGTGACTCTGGGAATGGCAGGGGACGGGAGGAGGTAACCCGGCAACAGGAAAGGGGCGGGGCTGACCAAGGAATGGGGACACCCGGTGCAGGCACTGTCCCACTCACACCAGTCAAACCAGTCCCAGCCCAGTCCGTTCCAGCTCCTGCAGGGTGTCACCAGCATACCCGCTACCAGCACACTACTGGACAGGCTGAGAACCCAGGGAGCTGAAGGTGGGAATGGGGGGTGACTGGGAATGAGGAGGGTGACTCTGGGAATGAGAGGGGTGACTCTGGGAATGGGGAGGGTGACTCTGGGAATGAGAGGGGTGACTCTGGGAATGGGGAGGCTGACTCTGGGAATGGGGAGGGTGACTCTGGGAATGGGGAGGCTGACTCTGGGAATGGGGAGGGTGACTCTGGGAATGGGGGGGGTGACTTTGGGAATGAGAGGGTGGGAAATGGGGAGGGTGACTGGGAATGGGGAGGCTGACTTTGGGAATGGGGTGGCTGACTCTGGGAATGGGGAGGGTGACTCTGGGAATGGGGAGGGTGACCCTGGGAATGGGGAGGGTGACTCTGGGAATGGGGAGGCTGACCCTGGGAATGGGGAGGGTGACTCTGGGAATGGGGAGGGTGACTCTGGGAATGAGAGGGGTGGCTCTCAGAATGAGGAGGATGACTCTGGGAATGGGGGGGTGACTCTGGGAATGGGGAGGCTGACTCTGGGAATGGGGGGAGGGTGACTCTGGGAATGAGAGGGGTGGCTCTGAGAATGGGGAGGCTGACTCTGGGAATGGGGAGGGTGACTGGGAATGAGGGGTGGCTCTGAGAATGGGGAGGGTGACTCTGGGAATGAAGAGTCTGACTCTGGGAATGGGGTGGGTGACTCTGGGAATGGGGAGGCTGACCTTGGGAATGGTTATACTGTACGTTTGAAGTAATTAAAAGTCAACAATAATCCGCACACTGCTATTTGAAGAGTGACAATAAAAAACCACTACAAAACTATGCGAAGAACTTTATTTATAGAACAGGCAAAAAAAATATATACATAGTGCAAAAACTGCTCAAAAGTTGTTTTTTTATTGCCACTCTTCAAATAGCAGTGTGAGGATTATTGTGGACTTTTAATTACTTCATGCATTTGGAGATCTACGCACCTGGTTTTGTTTGTTTGTTTGGATTTCGCTTTTAAGGCGCAGTAAGGACTTCATCTAAAATTATACTGTACGTTTACCATAGTTTACCATGGTTTGTTTTTTAATATACGTTACCATAGCTCTCTGTGCTTGTCTCTCCGTTCCGCAGGTCAAAGTGGAGGAATTCCCTGAAGACTGTGCGGACGACTTTGAAGATGAGTATGAGGAGCTGTCCGACGTGTGCATCGTGGAGGATGGAGGGAGCATGGGGGGATGGATGGGGAGGGAGAGAGAGAGGGAGGAGGGGGTGGAGGCCGAGGGAGGAGGCAGTGAAATCCTAAACAAGGAGGAGGAAGAGGAGGAGGATAACAAAGAGACACTGATGACAACAAACGAAGCCCAGACAACATCGACAACAACAGCCAGGAGCAGCGGCAGCCCCAAGACGAGGGGCAGGAAGCCGACGCTGTGGGATTACAGGCGCCAGCAGCAGGGCATTCTGGGAAGGGAAGGGACGCCTATCCAGGAAGGAGACGGGGTTCACTCCACGGGAGAGGGGCTGGGAGGCGGAGGTGGGGAGGAGGAAGAGGGAGGAGGGGAGTCGAGTGTGGGAGAGGAAAGGGAGGAAGAGAGGGGCTTCAAATCCTATTACCAACCCCTACAGGAGCATCACCTCGGGGAAGGACATGGCCTGGCAGAGGTGGAGGAGGAGGGCTGTGTAGGTTTGGAGTGCCCGGAGGATGCTGCCCGTAGAGTGGGCTCCACCTCTTCCAGCTACGAGGGATCCTCCTCCTTCTCCGTGGAAATGGCCCAGAGGGATTTCCTAGCCCCGCATTGCGGGCTGTTCCCACCCCAGCAGCAGCCCCCCGTCTCGCTGGGCTCTTCGGGGGTCAAAACCATCAAGTGCAGCCGGTGTGAGGAGTTCTTCCAGAGCGTGGAGAGGCTGGTGACGCACATGCGTGCCTCACACTGCGTGTTCATGTGCCCGCGCTGCGGGAAGCAGTTCAACCACACCAGCAACCTGAACCGCCACATGAACGTACACCGTGGCATCAAGTCCCATGCCTGCCACGTGTGCGCCAAGAGCTTCACGCAGAAGTCCACGCTGTACGACCACATGAACCTGCACAGCGGCGAGCGGCCCTACCGCTGCTCCTACTGCCACGTGAGGTTCGCACACAAGCCAGCCATCCGCCGCCACCTGAAGGAGCAACATGGCAAGACCACCGCCGAGAACTGCATGGACGCCAACAGTGTGGCAGAGATCAACGTGGTGGTGCGCTGAGAGGAGGGGGGAGAGAGGAGAGGAGAGGAGAGGAGAGGAGAGGGGAGGAGAGGAGGGAGGAGGCTGAGGAAACTGGTTTAAATAAGTGTAGTGGTGTGCTAGGAACCTGCTGTAGGCTTAGTAACTAACTACAACAAACAAACACATTGTATGTATGTGCAAACAAGCACATTGTCAGTACTGGATATTGTTCACCAGTCATGTTTGCAGGCATCTGCATTTTAATTTGGGGGAGGATGTGATAGACAGGGAAAGAGTTTTTGCATGGCAGATATCAGCATGGTGGTGTGATGAGAGGGGGAAGGAGGAGAGGGAAGGAGGAGAGGGATAGAAGAGGACAGAGACGGGGAGAGAGAGACAACAGTAAGTATTATAAAGATATGAAAGGATGTGATGAAACTGCACAACATTCAGCACACTCCAGTGACTTTTCTATGACATCAATCAGTGAGACAGGTAAAGGGAGAGATGGAGAGAGAATCTCTTATTTTTTAGGGAGGTGACAATGTTTGTAGTTTGTTTTATTTACCACTCCATGATTCAAACTTGTAAACATGCAACACAATAAACAAGATCGGACCTTCTCAAGGTGGTGGCTACAAGCAGACAACACGGTTCACTGATTACCAGTCACTGTTACGCTGGGGTACAGTTGTTTCAGAGGGACAGGTCACTGTTACGCTGGGGGTTGTTTCACATTGTTGTTTTGTTTCAGATGGACAGGTCATTGTTACGCTGGGGTAAAGTTGTTTCAGAGGGACAGGTCACTGTTACGCTGGGGGACAGTTGTTGCTGGGGTACAGTTGTTTCAGGGACAGGTCACTGTTACGCTGGGGGTACAGTTGTTTCAGAGGGACAGGTCACTGTTACGCTGGGGTACAGTTGTTTCAGAGGACAGGTTGTTTCAGAGGGACAGGTCACTGTTACGCTGGGGTACAGTTGTTTCAGAGGGACAGGTCACTGTTACGTTGTTGTTTCAGAGGGACAGGTCACTGTTACGCTGGGGTACAGTTGTTTCAGAGGGACAGGTCACTGTTACGCTGGGGTACAGTTGTTTCAGAGGGACAGGTCATTCTTATGCTGGGGTACAGTTGTTTCAGAGGGACTGTTACTGCTGGGGTACAGTTGTTTCAGAGGGACGGCACTGTTACGCTGGGGTACAGTTGTTTCAGAGGGACAGGTCACTGTTACGCTGGGGTACAGTTGTTTCAGAGGGACAGGTCATTGTTACGCTGGGGTACAGTTGTTTCAGATGGACAGGTCACTGTTACGCTGGGGTACAGTTGTTTCAGAGGGACAGGTCACTGTTACGCTGGGGTTTGTTTCAGAGGGACAGGTCACTGTTACGCTGGGGTACAGTTGTTTCAGAGGGACAGGTCACTGTTACGCTGGGGTACAGTTGTTTCAGAGGGACAGGGCACTGTTACAGAGGGACAGGTCACTGTTACGCTGGGGTACAGTTGTTTCAGAGGGACAGGTCACTGTTACGCTGGGGTACAGTTGTTTCAGAGGGACAGGTCACTGTTACGCTGGGGTACAGTTGTTTCAGAGGGACAGGTCATTCTTACGCTGGGGTACAGTTGTTTCAGATGGACAGGTCACTGTTACGCTGGGGTACAGTTGTTTCAGATGGACAGGTTGTTACGCTTACAGTTGTTTTCAGAGGACAGGTCACTGTTACGCTGGGGTACAGTTGTTTCAGAGGGACAGGTCACTGTTACGCTGGGGTACAGTTGTTTCAGAGGGACAGGTCACTGTTACGCTGGGGTACAGTTGTTTCAGAGGGACAGGTCATTCTTACGCTGGGGTACAGTTGTTTCAGAGGGACAGGTCATTGTTACGCTGGGGTACAGTTGTTTCAGAGGGACAGGGCACTGTTAAGGTTCAGACATGATTCTCAGAGCTCTATTGAGTTCACAGAGTTGATTTAAAAATGCTGTAATTAGCCCCCCCCCTTGCTTCCATGAGAATCCACTGTGAGTTGTATTAACCGTCTCGGCATTAGAATTATGTTTTTTACTCGTGTAAATAAGGTTTTTAACAAATCTGCTTCAGAAGAATAAAACAGATTCTGTGTTTTTATTAAAAAATGTTTTTTTGTCATTTTTTTCTATGCTTCATAACTGAAAAGTATAAACTATATTTGTACCCCTCTGCTTATAAACTGAATACACGTTTACCTTAATGTGTGCAACTTTTATTTAGGACAAGAAATGCAGTCTGTTATATCTATTTAAAAAAGCAGTACAAATGGAAATCGCAGTAAACTCAATGCTACTGGACTTAAACTCTGAACTGAGACTACCTCACTAAACAAAAACAGACATTATCAAAAGAGACATGAAGAAATGTATTTCAATATTACATTCACCGGATCAATACTGGATAAGATATCATAACCCTGACATGTTTTACTGAGCCTCTTCTGGTGTAAAGCAGTGAATGGTCAATAAGTTTCCTTTGGCCTTGTTCATTATTATTAACATGTTTCTTATAAAACAGTTTGTTAGCAAGCCAATGAAAAGTGCAGAAGATGCAGAAGACAGCTCTGAAAGATTTACAGTTGAGTACATGCTGGTTATTTGATGAAGTTCAGGTATTTTGGTTCATTTGTTCCCAGTTTATCTCTCAAGAAGTCCTGCACCTCAAAGAGATTAATATGATAATCTCGGGAGTCTTTCTCAGTGGGCTGCCTCCTGCCTCCAATACAAAGATTCTTGTTCCCCCAGCTTATAACTCCCACCTGAAAACAGAGGAAAACAATGCATTCAAAGCATGTTGTTTTTAACTTAATTTTAAACAGAGCAGACTGCATGATGAGCTCTGGTACATCGGGGGGCATGAAACCCCCACAATCACAAGCAGACATAATGAGGTGCTTTTTTACAGCTGCCCAGTCAGTTGCGCTGAATATTTTGTAGCGAGCTCTTAAATCTAGTCTGATTAGTCTGATTAGGACTAATACAAATCTACATATGGATGCATTTCAGTAATATATTAACATGGAAGTACATCAGAGTACCGCTGCAATGCATCAATAGAAAAGCTGCTTCAATAGTCATGAACAGCTTGTACCCCAATGCAATCTGAGACGTCTGTAGGAGGCTGGGAGTGCAGGATTAAGGGCTGCTGAAGATTGGTTTATAAATCAAGGCAGATCTCATGTTCACCGTTCCAGAGTGCAGCAGACAGACGGGCGGGTGCATTGCAGTGCACAGGGATCCCATTTCCAGGAAATGACTGATAGGCAGTTGTTATATAATATAGCCACACGAATTGGGGTTTATGTCGCTATCTGAAAATACAGTGAAATACAGGACTTACAGGTGACAGACAATTGTACGGTCAACATGGGTTAACCGTGGATTAAGCAAGTCAGTGATTTCGAATGGTGGAATTGCGAGCGAGCACTGCATACTGTAAATGCACCAGTTTCTTTTAGATTATATCTTAATAAGTTTATTGATTTATATAGCACCTTTCATACAACAGTGAACATGAACATGAAAAAGTTTAGTAAAATAAATCAAAACACCAAAAAAAATGTTAGTAGAGAAATAAAATTAGAAGAAAGAACACTTAACATTTTGTATAAAACGCTCGTCTAAAAAAGTGAGTTTTTAATCTTGATTTAAAAATATTAAGTGACTCTGCATCTTGTAAGGATATTTTTTGTCAAGTTATAATGTATGAATTATTATAAAGACTACTCTTTGCAGTTATGAAGCCAGACTGTATTTTAGCGGTTGTGTGAACTGGCATTCTGTGAGACCTGGGAGAATTGCAATGTGGTCTCACAGTCCTTGTCTTGAGGAGGTGATGACTGCTTGTCCTGAAGTGATTAACATATCTTCAATGGTACTGCATCTACTTTTGATTGCTCTTTGAAACAGTCTTTTGTATCTCTGATCAGCACATTATTTGCCAGACATGTCTCCTCTCTCATTAGCATTGTTGCCCACCACAAAACTATACACACTGGTTTGCAGAAGTATTCACCCCTAGCTCTTCAAGTGTTTCCTTTTTGTCTTAATCTTTGGGAGGGACAGGAGACCAGAATCAGCCTACCTTAAAGCACGCCTACATACATATAGGGACAAGAGCTGTTTTAGATAATCAGGTGCCAGGCCATGAACTGTTTTGTATGGAGTTATGTGGTGACTTTTCCTATTTTTTTTTGCTAAGTACCCATGCCGCTTTATTTGAACAAGCTGTTTCCGAAAAGGCAACCCAGCAAAAAGAGCATTGCAGTAATCAAGTCTAGATGAGACAAAAGCATGACTTAGCTTCTCAAGCAATGAAAGACAAGATCTAATCTTAGCAATATTTAAGTTGATGATAAAAGACACTTTGGTGACATTACGGACATAATCAGAATCAAATCTGAATCCCACATTTCTGGTCTCTGATTTGGGGTTTGAAGTTAA
>CM072698.1:6452690-6641315 GCA_036884735.1 Huso huso | reverse complement strand
CTAATAACAGTAACTGAAGCAAAATAAATAAATAGTTCTCACTTTTCCACCATGCTCATCCATTCATATATAATTTCAATTGTGCAGTTTTGAAAGCATGCTATCTGGCTCTGCATATAACGCTTTATATTGGGTGGCATAAATTAATTAAATAGACATGCAACTGCATATTAAAGTAATGTTAAATTAATATTTAATAATATGCAATAGCTGGTTTCTTGCTAAATGTTAACCAAATGTCGATTGAAAATGTAATTGCATCTCACGTCCATTTCTATTATGTTTTGTTACCCTTGAAAATATGTAATAATCTCCCATTGTTTACATGTTTTTAATTGAAAATACAGTAAAACTGACTTAAATGTTAATGGAAAGTAACTGGAATAATTGAATGTAAATTTCATATCAATTGCATATCTATTAAATATTATATTAACATTAATTTAACATGCAATTGCATATCTATTTAATACTCATTTATGCCATGCAATATAAAGCGTTCCCTGTTTGCCAGCCCTGCTTTTTAGACTGCACTGCACTGCCTGGGGCATTTCCTCTGAAGGTGACATTCTCCCACTGCTTCACTTGGCTTCTTTAACCAATCAGCTGCTTCCTCTATTGACTGACATGCTTTCAACCAGTAGCATGCTTCACCCAGAAGAAAATGCTGGGGTGAGATGACCAAGGAAGTAAAGCAAGGTAACTGAACTTTCTTTGACCTCGTAGTACCTGATGATTTCAAATGAAAACATGTGTTTGCTAACTGGTCTCTTTCAAAACTGCCCATTTCAGACCCATGTAACCAGTGGAAGGGAAAATGGGTAGGATTTATTTGTGTTAGCTACAAATACCTTTAAAATCACTTGATTTTACATCCAAAACATGAGCGCACCGCGCATGGTACCATGATGCAGATCGTATCAGGACCTGCATATTGAGAGCTGGATCGGATTGTGCTGTGAGTGTCGTTCCACCCCTAGAGGGCACTGTATGCGTAACACTTACCGTTCTCTGATTGGTCCGATGTGTTTCTCTCAGACCCAAAGGACACACCTCTTCCTCAGCCTGTGCATCTGGTTTAGTCTCCCCTGTTCAAAAAAACAAGTATACATGTTTTTTTTGCCTGAGTGTTTAAGTTTAACATTGTGGAAATGCATGTTCTTATACAGCAGTGCCATAAATTTAAAAGACACGCCCAGTTGGAGACATAGAAAATGACTTGCTCCTTCCTACTAACTATATACGTGATCATCAGTAACGTAAACAATACAGTATAACCCAACATGTTTTTGTATTTTAATCCTATACAGCAGCACACGGATGCTACTACAATATCCTGTATCAATTTACACAAGACGTTTAAAACTACTCATTGTTAAAATGCACGTTCATGCCCAGCCGACACACGTGTAGCTGCTTCAATACAAATCGGACAGTACGGTCTGCTGTCAAAATGTAAACACAGGTACTTATCGTCGTACCGATTCAACGTGCACGCCTAACTATACAATTGCTTTAAACCAGTTAAACAGAAAATTAAGGAGCTGAAATATTGACTTTTTTTTGTATCGGCTTTACATGTCGTTCATAATTAATATAACCGAACACATAACAATGCAAAATATTCCGGTATACCGTGGTAAAATAGATTTGCTTGCTTACGTATAACCAGACCTTTATTTAGATATTAGGTGTATTCGTCAATAAGAGAATTCATTAAAAAACATATGTATATATTTAAAAAATATACAAATATAACGTTTTATTTATTTTTACCTTTAGCAGATTCTGCTGTAGAGCAGCCATGGCGCGTCTACGAGGCTGCTAACGCTAAGAGCGTCACTCCAGCCTGACCCCGCCCTCTGTCGTGCGTGCCCCGCCCCCTCTCTCATTCAACCCAAAGGAATCGTTTTTTAGGTCCCGCCTGTCACGCTGTGCGTCACCGCCCTTTCCTATTTTCCCTTTCCCGGGTGTCTCACAAACCACGCCCCTTCACACAGCGTGCCCGCATCTTCTCTTATCCGACCCCGCCTCGCAACGCTGCTCTGCAAAGTACTGGCAGACAGGTGACGTATCGCTGAGGTAGTCGATACATTTCGATAAGGTGAAGCCATCCTCGTTGCCATAATGGGTAGGGGCAAGTAGGTTGTGTCCTCTCGTGATGGTGTGAACTGCAGGCGGACAGACTGGGTGCGTTCACGGAGATCATTCTGCGCAGGTTCTGTGCAGAATCTGACCAATTTAGCCAATGGGTGCGTTCATGGAGATCATTCTTAGAAGGTCATTGGCTAAATTGGTCAGATTCTGCCTCCATGAACGCACCCATATGTCCAATAATCCAGGAGGCTGTTTCCAAAGCAACTTTACCGAAGCAGTATCGTAAGGCGGTTGTAAGTGCAGCCTTTGCAAACTGCAGTGTTTCCCGAATACCAGCGTAAATCCAGTCGCTCTTGAACGACTGCTTGAGTTCACGATGGCGTGAGACTCGACCTGTCCGTGAATGCTGTGTCGTGCACTGTGGGGACGCAAACGACAGAACTTAGCAAGGGCTGCTGTGCGGGGGAGTTGCTCAGACTCGCCAGCAGCACCAGTGTAGACGTCCTCGGAGTCGGCTCCTTTGCCTCGCGGAGGACCATGTGTTTGAACCACTTTCATTGCAATTTCTTTCCACTTCTTTTTTGTTTGTTTGGTCACGTTATTTATTAGTTTACAGAATAATATATCCTTGTTTATTTCTACTTAATAGTTTTACCTACTTTTGGGTAAATTTGTTTTCCCTGCATTAATCAACCAGCGGTGTATTTTTCGTTTGATTTACTAGAAAACTTGCTACTTAAATTGGGTTCAAATGTGTTTCCCAACAAAGCCCTGAAGAAGCTCTTCAAAGCTTAACGATGCACGTGAACATCCCGAACAAGCTTCACCAGCGGCGGAGGAAGAGGAAGATGAGGACCTTATTGTGCGCCCTCCTCCCCAAACGTTAATTTAACCCTTAAATATCAAACACCAAATCAAGTGTTCAATATTGAACTATATTTAATTGTCAGAATGTTAGCACGCATGAAACAGTACGTAATAAGAACGTTTTCAACTCGCCTACTTTCATTTTATTTTGCGTACATCTTAACATCCAACACTACACTGTATTTTTTAATCATAAACGAACAGGTTTAATCACCAATCCTACCAGGATTCCCCAATTCTGCGATCACAGAAATGATTACAGAATTCACAATTCTGCACAGACATTTGCAGAAATTGTCTCACATAGGAAACTGTTTTTTTTTTTTTTTTTTTTTAAATTATTATTATTATTATTATTAAATCAGAAATGCAGGCATTTTGATTTGCTGTAGTTTATTTTGGTGCCCGCAGCAGCAGCTTCCGTCTAAACTACAGGATGAATCGTGCACACAGAATATAACTGCCCAAAACCTTCCATGAAGACGTCCCTCGTACCAGCCTCCCGGGGAAAAAAGTTAGGATCATTAAGACAATATCGATACCTCTTGAAACAATGACCGTGAACTCCAAGTACTTCTGTTATCGCGAAACGAGCTCCTGTTCAGTGTGACGCTATCAACGTCATGCCTTCTTTTTAGCGTCAGTGAGTGTATTGGAAGGCGCATTTCTATTGTCTGTAGTTAATCAGATCAATATTTCTTATGTTTCTTATTAATATACTGTACACTGGGCAGGAATGAATGGACACTATTGTAGTCAATGCAATATCTAATATGAGTTCCACGGCAAGAAACACGGTGTTTTTAGTGCTTATTTTGCCACATTATGTTGAACTCCTGATAAAGTCAAACTCCGCTGCTTGTCTCTGGTTTTGCTCTTTCTGTTTGTGGTAATATTAAAAGGATGACCTGTAAATACACGTGTATCTCTCGAACCTGACCACCAGGTGGTGCCAAAAAACAAGCAGCATTCTGTTTTTATTATTTGTATTAGTTTTCCATAGAAGTGTATACATTCATCGCATAATATACAAAGTGCACAAGAAGGGAGAATTCAAAATAAAATATACAGGCATGTAGCAATATATTCAGATCCAATCATAAGATGTACAAAGTAAAACCGAATATATATATATATATATATATATATATATATATATATATATATATATATATATATATATATATATATATATATATATATAATAAAACTATAAAACGAATCAAACAAATGCTTCCAGTGTTTGTTTGTTTTTTAAACAATGCTGTATTTTGACAGTTTTTATAGCGCAATAATATGGGTGTGGCATTATGAAATACAAAATATTTATTAAAAAAGCACAGCGAAGAAAAACGTGCATTTGTGACTGGCGCTTTTCTGAATGATAATCATCCGATTGTGAAGCTGAGCCCTAAACTGTAGGTAGGGTTCATTTATAAAAAAAAATAAAGAAAGAAAGAAATAAAAATTAAATTAAATGCTAGATACTTTGAAAAAGACTACTTAAAACTTTGTAGTTGAATTGTAGTTTCTTCCAGAATTTGGGAGAGAATGTTTTGAATGTGCTATGGCCCCCTGAAAGTTATGACATTATTTTGTCAGCTACGAACGCTTTGAGAACTCTCTATGAGACCCGTTTGGACAGCTTTGATATACATGTTCCCGGGTTCTCCAGCGGTGGGTGTCCATACAGCTTCTCGGGTTCGTATTCTTTTCACTCAGACGGGTTTCCCGTTGAGTTGGTGATACGTAGACACGCCAACAACGTTGGTCTCCATGGAAGCACGTAGCCCCCAGTCGTTTTGTCCGTCGCGAATTAAAGGGGAATGTTGTTCTAGGGTGCGGCAGGATTTCCTATGTTAGAACTGGAACGGAGGGTTCTGTGTAATTGCGTTATTGAGTTATTAGACTCACGCATAAGTGAATTGGTTTGTACCACGGGCTGTGCACGGTACGAAGGACGGATGACACTATTCGGTGTATAAAGTTCTATTGTTGGCCTAATGGTTTTTGTAGTGCTGTTCGAACTGCATTTCACAGATTGTGTAAAGGAAATAAATACTACAGGACTGCCCAAATCATAAATTGCAAATGTATTCAAAAGAAAAAAAGAAAAAATTACTATATTTAAAATGACAACTGAACACAAACACACACATATGTGGAGGTGCTTATAAGCTTCTTATGCCATGGCAACTACACTCACTCATTTCTATTGTGCTCCCTGTGTTTGTGATGTCATTTACTACAGAGATACTGATGTAACAATCTATTGCTTTCTATTGAACCCTTCGGGCATCGTGGTCTTGAGGGTATTTATCCCTTTGTTTGACTTTATCCTTCTGTATTGTACATGATCTCATTTTATTTCTTCTAAAACTATAAATTGTAGGTCATTCATGTTTTGTTCATTTTGATAAAGTGTAACTATTGGTTCATTTACTTTTTATTTCTTCTGTTTCATCGGTGGTTCTGTATTCTTTTATATAATGTTGTACCGACTCCCCTACATATTTTATGTTGTTACATTTCTGGCAAAATCTACCATAACAAGCTTGCTAGTT
This sequence comes from Huso huso, assembly GCA_036884735.1. Classification (NCBI taxonomy): domain Eukaryota; kingdom Metazoa; phylum Chordata; class Actinopteri; order Acipenseriformes; family Acipenseridae; genus Huso; species Huso huso. The sequence continues at coordinate 6,635,787 of CM072698.1, read as the reverse complement.
TTACATGAAGAGTTTCTTATGACTGAATATCTATTTCCTCTATTTGTGATTTCACTTTGATCTTTATAAATATATATGTGCCTAGTTTACATGTTCTCTTACAGGTTAAGTCCTTTAATGTGTCAGTGATGTTTACTGTGGACCAAAATGTCAACTAAATTAACATCCCTTCTAAAAGCCACTACTGGTGCATTTGGAAAAATTAGTTTCATTCTTTCTGAATTATGAAGTATATGTAAATGCTCCTAAAGTATTTCTGAAACAATATGCATCTAAATGGTATTCTTTCAGCCTTCTTTTCTCTTGTCTTATACTCAATGGTTCATTTCTATTGAGTTTGTCATACTGGTTTAATTTAATTCCCTCTCAAATATCTGTTCTTATATCCACTTTTTTTAAGATTTATTTTTAAACCCTTTCCCTGGTTTTTATAGTCATTTTCATCAACACAGATCATTGTTATCCTTATTCTTTAGGAATGTTATTTTAATATATATATATATATGATATGCAGATTACATATGTAGCTACTGATGCATCAGTATGTTTCAGTAAAGATCTGTGTACTGTTAATAGATTCTTGGTCAAGTTTAACCAAGGAATCGAAGAATTTAATTTCAGATTTTGCCACCGTAGATTCATTGCAACGTTTTTTTTTTGTCATTTTTGTACACTGCAGTTATACCTTTTCAAACCTCTCTCACTCTCTGTATATATTGATCGCCGTCAGAAAACCACTGCAACCTTCCCCTTTAAGCTTGTTTTGTGTTCGTTGCTTGTGCGGAGGAGAACTGAGAGAGAGGTTCGCTCTCCTCGCGCGATCGAGAACAAAACCAGAACAAAGAACTGAAACACAAACCGGGCAGGGCAACCCGAGGAGAGAGAGACACAGAGAGAGAGAGAGAGAAACGAGGCGACACGAAAGCACTGTAATCAACGCCACCAAACAATCAAACTGAAGCAGTCATTTCATGAATTAATCCAACGCGGTTACTGCCAAACAGAGGGATAAGCCACGGGCTGAACCGTGCCGGGCTGTTGGGTTTTATTAACAGAATAACGAGGCTGGCCCGAGGTCTTTACTGGAGGACACGGACTGAGAGGCTGCGGTAGGTACAGACCATGACATCATCACAGTAGCGCTCCGCCAGCACCTGCTTTATATTGAGTGCATAGTCGAGATTTCACTCCAGAATGTGCGGGGAGCAAAACAGATTCACAGCTACTGAAACGTGGCAACAGCTTTTTTGGTGATGGCTACATTTTTCCGTTGTCTTTTTCGTACGAAACGTTTCCTCTGCAGCTCCACACACAAGACGGGTATCGCTGCAGACCGCAACCTCATCCAGCGCAGCTCATCGAGGACAGCGCTCTCGTAGTCATGCGTGCGCAGCTGTTGATTACGTCATGCTCCATCGGTACAGCCCGATCACATGATGAGGTTAATCACTTTGTTTTGCGTTTTGATCATTCGCAGTGCTACTGATGAACACCATTATTAACAAACTCACAAATATTGTTAAGTAATTAAAGTGATCTGACGTGCGGTTTTGGACGGGACAGTTCCACTTTTGGAACACTGGTCCCAGTGTCCCCAGAGCCTTTCTTGGGACGCAAAAGGTTTTTTCCCCGGAGTTATCGCGTTGTATTGTATTGTATTTTCATGCCGGTTTCATGCAGTTTTTCAGTTCCAATCAATAATATGTTTTTCAGTACTAATCAATGATAAAAAGAAAGCCTGTCCTGGCAATTTGAAAACATCTCTGTGTATTTTACATAGACTAATGCTTATATCAAGGAAGATTAAATAGTATTTCTTTCGTAAGTAACGAAGTGACAGCATTTCATTTGATCAGAAAAGGAATATGATTTAATCTTATTACAGCTGGATCCATGTCTCAGCCTATGCTGTGACTCAAAAAAACTCCAGCCAAGATTAGCAAAGAAATTAGCCTTGGTGAAATGCGTAGTTATCGAATTCAGATTGTCAGAAGATGCTTTCTCATGCTCATTGATTATACCGAAAAACTGCATAGATTGAAAATAACGGAATAGGCAGGACATTTCAATGAACACGTTTTGAACAGGCTCCTTTCCGTTTTAAGTGATACCTGTCAGCTTACAGCATGTTGAAGGGGGGGTCTGGAAATACTATTCAGAGAAGCTCAAAGGGTTTGCCTACGTGGATTACTGTGTACCAGACTTAACAACTACTTCACAAGGACATTCCCATCTGTGCAATCAGGGCAGCTTCTAAACAAAACTCAGAGAAGCTGATTATCAGTGAAAAGGCAGGGAAGCTTCTGGGTGATGCCGTGCCTTCATTTATTGCAAACAGTCAAAAGATATTTAACACATTTCATCACCTTTAGGCTTCCCACCACATCATATAAAATGCATGTCTTGTTTAATAGCAGAAATCGGTTCCTAGTGTTAATCACGGTACACTAATGATCCAAGCAGAAACTGCAATAGGAAAAAAATATACAGAACAAATGCCATGCCATATTAAATGTAGTAATACATAGAAATATTGAGATACTGTAAAGCGTAAATATTTGTGACCGAGATATTTGGCGAATCACACCCATAAAACCTATTTTGCTCCAGAAATGTTGGCGACCTGTTGCAATATACAAGCTATATATTTATCATACGTGAAAAACACATAATAAAAGGCTTGCAAATATTCATGGCTTTACAGTATACATACAGGAAGGGCCTGGTTTGCAGACTGGACTGGAGGATAGTATAGAGATAGATAAAAAGAGAGAGACGTCTTGAAAGAGAGAGGAGAAGATGCAGTTTCTTAGGCAGAAAAGGGACTAGATTTGCTGCACTAGTCAGCAATAAAATAGATTTTTTTGTAAATGGAGAATCTCTGAATTTGATTTTATTGAATTGCTACTGTGTAATAAATATACTTGTTGTGTAGAAGTGAAATTATAAAGACTAAGATCATTTATTCATTCACAAAAGCATGGTTTTATCCAGGCAGGTTTGCAAGCGGATGTATAAAACACACACTTGTGTATATATCTGATCCTATTCATTGTACTATATTTATTTTTATTTATTTATGTTTTTTCTTCATCAGTCAAAAGGTAAGCAGCAGCAACTGTCTGTAAATGACAGGAAATAATAACATGATCACTGGAGTGCTTTAAAATCCATTCTCTCACTAACCTTAATAACATGATCACTGGAGTGCTTTTAAAATCCATTCTCTCACTAACCTTAATAACATGATCACTGGAGTGCTTTAAAATCCATTCTCTCACTAACCTTAATAACATGATCACTGGAGTTTTAAAATCCATTCTCTCACTAACCTTAATAACATGATCACTGGAGTGTTTTAAAATCCATTCTCTCACTAACCTTAATAACATGATCACTGGAGTGCTTTAAAATCCATTCTCTCACTAACCTTAATAACATGATCACTGGAGTGCTTTAAAATCCATTCTCTCACTCACCTTAATAACATGATCACTGGAGTGTTTTAAAATCCATTCTCTCACTAACCTTAATAACATGATCACTGGGTGTTTTAAAATCCATTCTCTCACTAACCTTAATAACATGATCACTGGAGTGTTTTAAAATCCATTCTCACTAACCTTAATAACATGATCACTGGAGTGTTTTAAAATCCATTCTCTCACTAACCTTAATAACATGATCACTGGAGTGTTTTAAAATCCATTCTCTCACTAACCTTAATAACATGATCACTGGAGTGTTTTAAAATCCATTCTCTCACTAACCTTAATAACATGATCACTGGAGTGCTTTAAAATCCATTCTCTCACTAACCTTAATAACATGATCACTGGAGTGCTTTAAAATCCATTCTCTCACTAACCTTAATAACATGATCACTGGAGTGCTTTAAAATCCATTCTCTTACTAATTTTAATAACATGATCACTGGAGTGTTTTAAAATCCATTCTCTCACTAACCTTAATAACATGATCACTGGAGTGTTTTAAAATCCATTCTCTCACTAACCTTAATAACATGATCACTGGAGTGCTTTAAAATCCATTCTCTCACTAACCTTAATAACATGATCACTGGAGTGTTTTAAAATCCATTCTCTCACTAACCTTAATAACATGATCACTGGAGTGTTTTAAAATCCATTCTCTCACTAACCTTAATAACATGATCACTGGAGTGCTTTAAAATCCATTCTCTCACTAACCTTAATAACACATGATCACTGGAGTGTTTTTAAAATCCATTCTCTCACTAACCTTAATAACATGATCACTGGAGTGTTTTAAAATCCATTCTTTAAAATAACATGATCACCATTCTCATTCACTCACTAACCTTAATAACATGATCACTGGAGTTTTTTAAAATCCATTCTCTCACTAACCTTAATAACATGATCACTGGAGTGCTTTAAAATCCATTCTCTCACTAACCTTGTTTAACATGATCACTGGAGTGTTTTTAAAATCCATTCTCTCACTAACCTTAATAACATGATCACTGGAGTGCTTTAAAATCCATTCTCTGGAGTGCTTTAAAAATCCTTAATAACATGATCATGATCTGGAGTGTTTTAAAATCCATTCTCTCACTAACCTTAATAACATGATCACTGGAGTGCTTTTAAATCCATTCTCTCACTAACCTTAATAACATGATCACTGGAGTGTTTTAAAGTCCATTTTCACTAACCTTAATAACATTCACTCAAATCCATTCTCTCACTAACCTTAATAACATGATCACTGGAGTGTTTTAAAATCCATTCTCTCACTAACCTTAATAACATGATCACTGGAGTGTTTTAAAATCCATTCTCTCACTAACCTTAATAACATGATCACTGGAGTGTTTTAAAAATCCATTCTCACTAACCTAATTTTTAACATGATCACTGGAGTGTTTTAAAATCCATTCTCTCACTAACCTTAATAACATGATCACTGGAGTGCTTTAAAATCCATTCTCTCACTAACCTTAATAACATGATCACTGGAGTGCTTTAAAATCCATTCTCTCACTAACCTTAATAACATGATCACTGGAGTGTTTTAAAATCCATTCTCTCACTAACCTTAATAACATGATCACTGGAGTGCTTTAAAATCCATTCTCTTACTAATTTTGATAACATGATCACTGGAGTGTTTTAAAATCCATTCTCTCACTAACCTTAATAACATGATCACTGGAGTGCTTTAAAATCCATTCTCTCACTAACCTTAATAACATGATCACTGGAGTGTTTTAAAAATCCATTCTCTCACTAACCTTAATAACATGATCACTGGAGTGTTTTAAAATCCATTCTCTCACTAACCTTAATAACATGATCACTGGAGTGCTTTAAAATCCATTCTCTTACTAATTTTTGATAACATGATCACTGGAGTGTTTTAAAATCCATTCTCACTAACCTTTTTTATTATGATCACTGGAGTGCTTTAACAAATAAATCCATTCTTACTAACCTTAATAACATGATCACTGGAGTGTTTTAAAATCCATTCTCTCACTAACCTTAATAACATGATCACTGGGTATTTTAAAACCATTTCACTAACCTTAATAACATGATCACTGGATTTTAAAATCCATTCTCTTCACTGTAAACCTTAATAACATGATCACTGGGTGCTTTTAAAATCCATTTTTACTAATTTTGATAACATGATCACTTCCAGTGCTTTAAAATCCATTCTCTCACTAACCTTAATAACATGATCACTGGGTGTTTTAAATCCATTCTCTCACTAACCTTAATAACATGATCACTGGAGTGTTTTAAAATCCATTCTCTCACTAACCTTAATAACCAAGTGTCTTTTAAATCCATTCTCAATAACCTTAATAACATGATCACTGGGGCTTTAAAATCCATTCTCTCACTAACCTTGATAACATGATCACTGGAGTGTTTTTTCTCTCACTAAACCATCACTGGAGTGTTTTAAAATCCATCTCTCACTAACCTTAATAACATGATCACTGGGTGCTTTAAAATCCATTCTCTCACTAACCTTAATAACATGATCACTTGTTTTAAAATCCATTCTCTTAATTTTAATAACATGATGGAGTGTTTTAACCTAGCCATTCTCTCACTAACCTTAATAACTCCCATAAACATCCTCAGTGGTACAGGAGTTTTAAAATCCATTCAAACCTCTTATTAACTTTAATTTTTTTTTTAATGCCCTATTTTTTTTTTTTTTGTAAAGAGATCACACTGGCCTCAATTTTTTTAATATTGTTTTGACAGTCCCCATCTCTCTCTCTCTCCTTTTGATGGCAATCTCTCTCTCCTCACAGGGTATTAATGAAACCCTTTTATTCAGTATATGGGTTAATTATAGAAATAGGCAGGTTGTAAAAAAAATAAACTCTGCTGCCCTCTGGTCCTGAGATCGTTCCATCTTGCATGGTTTTCACGAACTTGTTTTGTCCGACCTGTTTTTGATCAGAACTTATTTTTCAAAATCTTGAGCTCAGACCAAGAATCATCGAGCTGCAGGTATGTTTTCATTCTAAACAGCCTAAACCATCCTCAGTGGTGCTCCCTCAGTGTTGATCCTGGCCTCTGACAGTCCCCATCTGCTCCTTTTGATGGCAATGTATCAGTCCTCTCCAATATCAAGGAAACCCATTTATTCAGTATTAAAGGTAGAATAGGCAGGTTGTAGAAAAATAAACAAGTCTCCCACGTATTGTTCATCTTGCATGGTTTTCAATTCTTGTTTTGTTTCTGTTTTTGATCAGAACTTATTTTTCAAAAGCTTGAGCTCAGCAAGAATCATAGCAATATGTTCTCTACTAAAGACCTCTCTCCCCTCTCCCCTCTCCCCTCTCCTCTCCTCTCCCCTCTCCTCTCCTCTCCTCTCTCCTCTCCTCCCCTCTCCTAAAGACCCCTCTCCCTCTCCTCTCTCCTCTCCTCTCCCTCCTCTCTCCCTCTCTCCCTCCTCTCTCCTCTCCTCCCTCTACTCTCTCCCCTAATCCCCCTCTCTCTCCTCCCCCTCCCTCTCCTCTCTCCTCTCCCCTCCTCCTCCCTCTCCCCTCTCCTCCCCTCTCCCTCTCCCTCCTCCTCTCTCCCTCTCCCCTCTCCCTCTCCCCCTCCTCTCCTCTCTCCTCTCTCTCCTCTCCTCCCCTCTCCTCTCCCCCTCCTCTCTCTCCTCTCCCCCTCCCCTCTCCCTCCCTCTCCTCTCCTCCTCCTCCCTCTCTCTCTCCTCCCCTCTCCTCTCCTCTCCTCCTCTCCTCTCTCTCCTCTCCTCTCTCCTCTCCTCTCCTGTCCCCTCCCCTCTCCTCTCTCTCCTCCCCTCTCCCCCAGGTGTCTCTCCTGCACAGCTCACGCATTGTGGCTGACCTGCTGCTCTCCTGCTACACTGGGCTGCTGGAGTTCGGGGTGCGTGACATTGTCAACTACCTGACAGCAGCGAGTTACCTGCAGATGGAGCATGTGGTAGAGAAGTGCCGTGCCGCGCTCACACAGTTCATCGAGCCGCAGATACACAGCCTGCATGAGGGGGCTCCTGGGGCGAGCGCAGGGTCGAAGGGCAAGGCAGGGACGGGAGGAGGTAACCCGGGCAACAGGAAAGGGGCGGGGCTGACCAAGCAACAGAAACACCCGGTGCAGGCACTGTCCCACTCACACCAGTCAAACCAGTCCCAGCCCAGTCCGTTCCAGCTCCTGCAGCACAGTCACCAGCATGCCCGCTACCAGCACACTACTGGACAGGCTGAGAACCCAGAGGAGCTGAAGGTATTGTGAATGGGGAGGCTGACTCTGGGAATGGGGAGGATGACTCTGGGAATGGGGAGGGTGACTCTGGGAATGGGGAGGGTGACTCTGGGAATGGGGAGGCTGACTCTGGGAATGGGGAGGCTGACTCTGGGAATGGGGAGGCTGACTCTGGGAATGGGGAGGGTGACTCTGGGAATGGGGGGAGGGTGACTCTGGGAATGAGAGGGGTGGCTCTGAGAATGGGGAGGCTGACTGGGAATGAGGAGGATGACTTTGGGATTGAGAGGGGTGACTCTGGGAATGGGGAGGCTGACCCTGGGAATGGGGAGGCTGACCCTGGGAATGGGGAGGCTGACCCTGGGAATGGGGAGGGTGACTCTGGGAATGGGGAGGGTGACTCTGGGAATGAGAGGGGTGGCTCTGAGAATGGGGAGGATGACTCTGGGAATGGGGGGGTGACTCTGGGAATGGGGAGGCTGACTCTGGGAATGGGGGAGGGTGACTCTGGGAATGAGAGGGTGGCTCTGAGAATGGGAGGCTGACTCTGGGAATGGGGAGGGTGACTGGGAATGAGGGGTGGCTCTGAGAATGGGGAGGGTGACTCTGGGAATGAAGAGGCTGACTCTGGGAATGGGGAGGGTGACTCTGGGAATGGGGAGGCTGACCCTGGGAATGGTTATACTGTACGTTTGAAGTAATTAAAAGTCAACAATAATCCGCACACTGCTATTTGAAGAGTGGCAATAAAAAACCACTACAAAATTATGCAAATAACTTTATTTATAGAACAGGCAAAAAATATATATACATAGTGCAAAAACTGCTCAAAAGTTGTTTTTTTATTGCCACTCTTCAAATAGCAGTGTGAGGATTATTGTGGACTTTTAATTACTTCATGCATTTGGAGATCTACGCACCTGGTTTTGTTTGTTTGTTTGGATTTCGCTTTTAAGGCGCAGTAAGGACTTCATCTAAAATTATACTGTACGTTTACCATAGTTTACAATGGTTTGTTTTTTAATATACGTTACCATAGCTCTCTGTGCTTGTCTCTCCGTTCCGCAGGTCAAAGTGGAGGAATTCCCTGAAGACTGCGCGGACGACTTTGAAGATGAGTATGAGGAGCTGTCCGACGTGTGCATCGTGGAGGATGGAGGGAGCATGGGGGGATGGATGGGGAGGGAGAGAGAGAGGGAGGAGGGGGTGGAGGCCGAGGGAGGAGGCAGTGAAATCCTAAACAAGGAGGAGGAAGAGGAGGAGGATAACAAAGAGACACTGATGACAACAAACGAAGCCCAGACGACATCGACAACAACAGCCAGGAGCAGCGGCAGCCCCAAGACGAGGGGCAGGAAGCCGACGCTGTGGGATTACAGGCGCCAGCAGCAGGGCATTCTGGGAAGGAAGGGACGCCTATCCAGGAAGGAGACGGGGTTCCTCCACGGGAGAGGGGCTGGGAGGCGGAGGTGGGGAGGAGGAAGAGGGAGGAGGGAGTCGAGTCTGGGAGAGGAAGGGAGGAAGAGAGGGCTTCAAATCCTATTACCAACCCCTACAGGAGCATCACCTCGGGGAAGGACATGGCCTGGCAGAGGTGGAGGAGGAGGGCTGTGTAGGTTTGGAGTGCCCGGAGGATGCTGCCCGTAGAGTGGGCTCCACCTCTTCCAGCTACGAGGGATCCTCCTCCTTCTCCGTGGAAATGGCCCAGAGGGATTTCCTAGCCCCGCATTGCGGGCTGTTCCCACCCCAGCAGCAGCCCCCCGTCTCGCTGGGCTCTTCGGGGGTCAAAACCATCAAGTGCAGCCGGTGTGAGGAGTTCTTCCAGAGCGTGGAGAGGCTGGTGACGCACATGCGTGCCTCACACTGCGTGTTCATGTGCCGCTGCGGAAGCAGTTCAACCACACCAGCAACCTGAACCGCCACATGAGCGTACACCGCGGCATCAAGTCCCACGCCTGCCACGTGTGCGCCAAGAGCTTCACGCAGAAGTCCACCGCTATGCGACCATTGAACCTGCACAGCGGCGAAGCGGCCCTACCGCTGCTCCTACTGCCACGTGAGGTTCGCGACACAAGCCAGCCATCCGCCGCCACCTGAAGGAGCAACATGGCAAGACCACCGCCGAGAACTGCATGGACGCCAACAGTGTGGCAGAGATCAACAATGGTGGTGCGCTGAGAGGAGGGGGAGAGGAGAGGAGAGGAGAGGGAGAGGGGAGGAGAGGAGGGAGGAGGCTGAGGAAACTGGTTTAAATAAGTGTAGTGGTGTGCTAGGAACCTGCTGTAGGCTTAGTAACTAACTACAACAAACAAACACATTGTATGTATGTGCAAACAAGCACATTGTCAGTACTGGATATTGTTCACCAGTCATGTTTGCAGGCATCTGCATTTTAATTTGGGGGAGGAGGTGATAGACAGGGAAAGAGTTTTTGCATGGCAGAGATCAGCATGGTGGTGCGATGAGAGGGGGAAGGAGGAGAGGGATAGAATAGGACAGAGACGGGGAGAGAGAGACAACAATGCATATCAGTAAGTATTATAAAGATATGAAAGGATGTGATGAAACTGCACAACATTCAGCACACTCCAGTGACTTTTCTATGACATCAATCAGTGAGACGGGTAAAGGGAGAGATGGAGAGAGAATCTCTTATTTTTTAGGGAGGTGACAATGTTTGTAGTTTGTTTTATTTACCACTCCATGATTCAAACTTGTAAACATGCAACACAATAAACAAGATCGGACCTTCTCAAGGTGGTGGCTACAAGCAGACAACACGGTTCACTGATTACCAGTCACTGTTACGCTGGGGTACAGTTGTTTCAGAGGGACAGGTCACTGTTACGCTGGGGTACAGTTGTTTCAGAGGGACAGGTCATTGTTACGCTGGGGTACAGTTGTTTCAGATGGACAGGTCATTGTTACGCTGGGGTACAGTTGTTTCAGAGGGACAGGTCACTGTTACGCTGGGGTACAGTTGTTTCAGAGGGACAGGTCATTCTTATGCTGGGGTACAGTTGTTTCAGAGGGACAGGTCACTGTTACGCTGGGGTACAGTTGTTTCAGAGGGACAGGTCACTGTTACGCTGGGGTACAGTTGTTTCAGAGGGACAGGTCACTGTTACGCTGGGGTACAGTTGTTTCAGAGGGACAGGTCACTGTTACGCTGGGGTACAGTTGTTTCAGAGGGACAGGTCACTGTTACGCTGGGGTACAGTTGTTTCAGAGGGACGGGTCACTGTTAAGCTGGGGTACAGTTGTTTCAGAGGACAGGTCACTGTTACGCTGGGGTACAGTTGTTTCAGAGGGACAGGTCACAGTTGTTTCAGAGGGACGGCACTGTTGGCTGGGGTACAGTTGTTTCAGAGGGACAGGTCACTGTTACGCTGGGGTACAGTTGTTTCAGAGGGGGACTGGGGTCAGTTGTTTCAGATGGACAGGTCATTGGCTGGGGTACAGTTGTTTCAGAGGGACAGGTCACTGTTACGCTGGGGTACAGTTGTTTCAGAGGGACAGGTCACTGTTACGCTGGGGTACAGTTGTTTCAGAGGGACAGGTCACTGTTACGCTGGGGTACAGTTGTTTCAGAGGGACAGGTCACTGTTACGCTGGGGTACAGTTGTTTCAGAGGGACAGGGCACTGTTACGCTGGGGTACAGTTGTTTCAGAGGGACAGGTCACTGGCTGGGGGTACAGTTGTTTCAGAGGGACAGGTCACTGTTACGCTGGGGTACAGTTGTTTCAGAGGGACAGGTCACTGTTACGCTGGGGTACAGTTGTTTCAGATGGACAGGTCATTGTTACAGTTGTTTCAGATGGGGGTCACAGTTGTTTCAGATGGACAGGTCATTGTTCTGGGGTACAGTTGTTTCAGATGGACAGGTCACTGTTACGCTGGGGTACAGTTGTTTCAGAGGGACAGGTCACTGTTACGCTGGGGTACAGTTGTTTCAGAGGGACAGGTCACTGTTACGCTGGGGTACAGTTGTTTCAGAGGGATGGACGCTGGGGTACAGTTGTTTCAGAGGGACAGGTCATTGTTACGCTGGGGTACAGTTGTTTCAGAGGGACAGGGCACTGTTACGCTGGGGTACAGTTGGTTAAGTTCAGACATGATTCTCAGAGCTCTATTGAGTTCACAGAGTTGATTTTAAAAATGCTGTGATTAGCCCCCCCCCCGCCTTGCTTCCATGAGAATCCACTGTGAGTTGTATTAACCGTCTCGGCATTAGAATTATGTTTTTTACTCGTGTAAATAAGGTTTTTAACAAATCTGCTTCAGAAGAATAAAACAGATTCTGTGTTTTTATTAAAAAATGTTTTTTTGTCATTTTTTTCTATGCTTCATAACTGAAAAGTATAAACTATATTTGTACCCCTCTGCTTATAAACTGAATACACGTTTACCTTAATGTGTGCAACTTTTATTTAGGACAAGAAATGTGGTCTGTTACATATCTTTTTAAAAAAGCAGTACAAATGGAAATCACAGTAAACTCAATGCTACTGGACTCAAACTCCGAGCTGAGACTACCTCACTAAACAAAAACAGACATTATCAAAAGAGACATGAAGAAATGTATTTCAATATTACATTCACCGGATCAATACTGGATAAGATATCATAACACTGACATGTTTTATTGAGTCTCTTCTGGTGTAAAGCAGTGAATGGTCAATAACACAGAGTTTCCTTTGGCCTTGTTCATTATTATTAACATGTTTCTTATAAAACAGTTTGTTAGCAAGCCAATGAAAAGTGCAGAAGATGCAGAAGACAGCTCTGAAAGATTTACAGTTGAGTACATGCTGGTTATTTGATGAAGTTCAGGTATTTTGGTTCATTTGTTCCCAGTTTATCTCTCAAGAAGTCCTGCACCTCAAAGAGATTAATATGATAATCTCGAGAGTCTTTCTCAGTGGGCTGCCTCCTGCCTCCAACACAAAGATTCTTGTTCCCCCAGCTTATAACTCCCACCTGAAAACAGAGGAAAACAATGCATTCAAAGCATGTTGTTTTTAACTTAATTTTAAACAGAGCAGACTGCATGATGAGCTCTGGTACATTGGGGACATGAAACCCCACAATCACAAGCAGACATAATGAGGTGCTTTTTTACAGCTGCCCAGTCAGTTGCGCTGAATATTTTGTAGCGAGCTCTTAAGTGTAGTCTGATTAGTCTGATTAGGACTAATACAAATCTACATATGGATGCATTTCAGTAATATATTAACATGGAAGTACATCAGAGTACCGCTGCAATGCATCAATAGAAAAGCTGCTTCAATAGTCATGAACAGCTTGTACCCCAGTGCAATCTGAGACGTCTGTAGGAGGCTGGGAGTGCAAGATTAAGGGCTGCTGAAGATTGGTTTATAAATCAAGGCAGATCTCATGTTCCCCGTTGCAGAGTGCGGCAGACAGCCGGGCGGGTGCATTGCAGTGCACAGGGATCCCATTTCCAGGACATGACTGATAGGCAGTTGTTATATAATATAGCCACACGAATTGGGGGTTATGTCGCTATCTGAAAATACAATGAAATACAGGACTTGCACAATTGTACGGTTAACGTGGGTTAACCGTGGATTAAGCAAGACAGTGATTTCGAATGGTGGAATTGCGAGCGAGCACTGCATACTGTAAATGCACCAGTTTCTTTTAGATTATATCTTAATAAGTTTATTGATTTATATAGCACCTTTCATACAACAGTGAACATGAACATGAAAAAGTTTAGTAAATAAAATCAAAACAATTAAAAAAAATGTTAGTAGAGTAAATAAAATTAAAGAAAAAAAATGTTTAACATTTTGTAGAAGAAAGAACACTTAACATTTTGTATAAAACGTCTAAAAAAAGTGAGTTTTTAATCTTGATTTAAAAATATTAAGTGACTCTGCATCTTGTAAGGATATATTTTGTCAAGTTATAAAGTATGAATTATTATAAAGACTACTCTTTGCAGTTATGAAGCCAGAGTGTATTTTAGCGGTTGTGTGAACTGGCATTCTGTGAGACCTGGGAGAATTGCAATGTGGTCTCACAGTCCTTGTCTTGAGGAGGTGATGACTGCTTGTCCTGAAGTGATTAACATATCTTCAATGGTACTGCATCTACTTTTGATTGCTCTTTGAAACAGTCTTTTGTATCTCTGATCAGCACATTATTTACCACATTATTTGCCCACCATGTATGCTTCACTCACAACCAACATTCGAGTCCTGGAGAGAGAACTGTGCTCATTAGCATTGTCTTACCTGGAACATACAATAAAAACGTTAGAAAGCATTTTGTGTCAGGACTGGAAACTTGTTTCTGAAGAAAAAGAACCTTACAATCTCTAATATCAAGTGGTAGTTTATTCCATGATCTGGGAGCATTATAACTGAAAGTTCTTTCGCGTTTCCTTTTTGTCTTAATCTTTGGGAGGGACAGGAGACCAGAATCGGCTGAGTTTAAAGCAGGTCTAGGTACATATAGGGACAAGAGCTGTTTTAGATAATCAGGTGCCAGGCTGTGGCAATGTGCCCCGCCACTGTGTGCATATTATGTGTTGTATGTTGTGTGTGTAAATGTTGGTGTATAGTCATTGGTACACGGGATATAAACGGGTCTGTGTTTCACGTGTGAGTTAAAAATGAGATTTGTATTTAGGCACGAGGAGGGACAAATCAGGTTAAATGCCACGAGGTTGCCATTAAACGTGCTGGGATTCAAGTAAATAATTTTGTATGGCACAACAGTAAATAGATGCACGTTTCATTCTTTCGGGTTGGGTGTTTCCTGGAGAATTTTTTGGAGAAGGAGAAACTAAATAGTAAAACGAAAAGAACGTAAATATAAGTGTTTCACTCACCGTGTTGCGTTTGTCTGTCCGTGCACTGTCTGTTTACTGTTTACACGTTTTGTTTGTCTATTTTATTTTGGCGTAGAGTTGTCCTGTGTTTTTGTTTCAAACCTTTTTATTTTCTGTTTTGATTACCCCAGCTTCACCAAAACCCCAAAGTCTCTGTTGCATTGCCGTAATGACACAGGCCATGAACTGTTTTGTATGGAGTTATGTGGTGACTTCTAGATGAGACAAAAGCAACCCAGCAAAAGAGCATTGCAGTAATCAAGCAATGAGACAAAAAGACAAGCAATGAAAGACAAGATCTAATCTTAGCAATATTTCGTTGATGATAAAAAGACACTTTGGTGACATTACGGACATAAATCAGAATCAAATCTGAATCCCACGTTTCTGGTCTCTGATTTGGGGTTTGAAGTTAAATTACTCAACTCTGTTTAGAGAATTAGCAAATTCTAGTTGTTGCTGAGAACCCAAAAATCAAAACTTCTGTCTTATCTGAGTTTAACTGAAAAACATTTTAAGGCATCCAGATAATTTCTCTTCTGAACATTGCAGTGCATCCATTTCATGCCGCCTCCTGCAACAATGACATATTATGTTGTAAAATGTATTGTCCAGTTGATTTCTGACTAATGATGTGGGATTAAAACGTTCAAAAGGGTCTGCAATATGTTTCAAACATAACGCTGCGATACAGACAGCAGGGGACACAGACAGGTAATGTACTGAGTTTTTGTACACGTTGCAGGGTGTCCTGTAATGCTGCAGGATTTTATTAGAAAGCTGTAACAGCAGCAGGTGCACAAGCGCAGTCAGTTGGATTCCTGCTTGTACTGACCTGAAACATTCTTCTTTTCTTCTCGAGAAACAGGGAGCCTCCAGAATCACCTGTAAACACAACAGAGGCGCGATGTGTCGTTATTACTATACCAAAATCAGAGAAAACAACAAAAGTCAAGGCCCTTCTCTCAGTGTGGGAATGTACCTTTGCAGGTTACGTCATCTGTCACTGGGTCTGTGCCTCCAGTGCACAGGAATCTGTCCGTCACAACGTCAGGCCAGTCTATATCAGGGACATCCTTATAGATTGGGGCTTTCAGTGCGTCTTTATAGCATTGCTCTTTGAGCTGTCAAACAGAAAAAAAGAGAATCTTGATTCGAAAAGTCCACAGACAGAAACAGGAAGGCTTTTAAAGGAACTGTGGCATCTTTAAAATCCATTCTCTTACCTCTTATCTTTCTTAACGTTATTATCATCATCTCAGCCCTCTC
The DNA here is from genome assembly GCA_036884735.1 of Huso huso. Taxonomy (NCBI): domain Eukaryota; kingdom Metazoa; phylum Chordata; class Actinopteri; order Acipenseriformes; family Acipenseridae; genus Huso; species Huso huso. The sequence continues at coordinate 6,619,913 of CM072698.1, read as the reverse complement.
CTTTTGAATAAGTGTTACCCACGGTATCTTTAAAACCCATTCTCTTACCTCTTATTAGCACTAGCAACAATATCACTGGCCCCCTTTAAAGGAGTGCTAAGAAAGGCTCTTCCATTTGATCTTTGGACACTTGGTTGTATTTCTGAAAGGCGAATCCGCCCCTTAATCAAATATGTAATTATCAAACCATATACAGACGTGCTCAAATTTGTTGGTACCCCTCCACAAAAAACGAAGAATGCACAATTTTCTCTGAAATAACTTGAAACTGACAAAAGTAATTGGCATCCACCATTGTTTATTCCATATTTAATAGAAATCAGACTTTGCTTTTGATTTTTTATTCAACATAATATTGTAAATAAGAAAACAAATGAAAATGGCATGGACAAAAATGATGGGACCGCTAACCTAATATTTTGTTGCACAACCTTTAGAGGCAATCACTGCAATCAAACGTTTTCTGTAGCTCTCAATGAGACTTCTGCACCTGTTAACAGGTAGTTTGGCCCACTCTTCCTGAGCAAACTGCTCCAGCTGTCTCAGGTTTGATGGGTGCCTTCTCCAGACTGCAAGTTTCAGCTCTTTCCATAGATGTTCAATAGGATTCAGATCAGGACTCATAGAAGGCCACTTCAGAATAGTCCAATGTTTTGTTCTTATCCATTCTTGGGTGCTTTTAGCTGTGTGTTTTGGGTCATTATCCTGGTGGAGGACCCATGACCTGCGACTGAGACAGAGCTTTCTGACACTGGGCAGTACGTTTCGCTCCAGAATGCCTTGATAGTCTTGAGATTTCATTGTGCCCTGCACAGATTCAAGGCACCCTGTGCCAGGTGCAGCAAAGCAGCCCCAAAAAACATAACCGAGCCTCCTCCATGTTTCACTGTAGGTATGGTGTTCTTTTCTTTGAAAGCTTCATTTTTTTCGTCTGTGAACATAGAGCTGATGTGACTTGCCAAAAAGCTCCAGTTTTGACTCATCTGTCCAAAGGACATTCTCCCAGAAGGATTGTGGCTTGTCAATATGCATTTTAGCAAATTCCAGTCTGGCTTTTTTATGTTTTTCTTTCAAAAGTGGAGTCCTCCTGGGTCTTCTTCCATGGAGCCCACTTTTCGCAAAAAAAAAGCGACGGATGGTGCGATCAGAAACTGACGTACCTTCACCTTGGAGTTCAGCTTGGATCTCTTTGGCAGTTATCCTTGGTTCTTTTTCTACCATTCGCACTATCCTTCTGTTCACTCTGGGGTCGATTTTCCTCTTGCGGCCGCGCCCAAGGAGGTTGGCTACAGTTCCATGGACCTTAAACTTCTTAATAATATTTGCAACTGTTGTCACAGGAACATCAAGCTGCTTGGAGATGGTCTTGTAGCCTTTACCTTTACCATGCTCATCTATTATTTTCTTTCTGATCTCCTCAGACAACTCTCTCCTTTGCTTTCTCTGGTCCATGTTCAGTGTGGTGCACACAATGGTACCAAACAGCACAGTGACTACTTTTCTCCATTTAAATAGGCTGAATGACTGATTACAAGATTGGAGACATGTGTGATACTAATTAAGGAAACTAATTAGTTTGAAATATCTCTATAATCCAATTATTTATTATCTTTTCTAAGGGGTACCAACAAATGTGTCCAGGCCATTTTAGAATATCTTTGTAGAATAAGCAATAATTCATCTCTTTTCACAGCTTCTTTGCTTTATTCTATGACATACCAAAGGCATGCAAGTATACATGATAAAATAGCTTTTAATTTCATCACTTTTCAGGAGGAATGAAGCATTATTTCAATGAGCTGTAAGGGTACCAACAAATTTGAGCACGTCTGTATATACCCCCTCTCATCCATGCTCTGTATCAACACACACATATACATATAAATACATATAAAAAGTTTTTTTTTTATTGAGAACAAAATTATATATTCAAAATACAAAACTGAAAGATCATAATTGGATAAGTCTCCACCCCCTGAGTTAATACTTGGTGGAAGTACCTGTGGCAGCACTTACAGCTGTGACTCTGTTGGGATAGGTCTCTACCAACTTTGCACACCTAGATTTGGCAATATTTAACCATTCTTTACAAAACTGTTCAAGTTCCTTGGGGAGCGTTGATGGACAGCAATCTTCAAGTCATGCCACAAATTTTCAATTGGAGTTAGGTCAGGACTCTGACTGGGCCACTCAAGGACATTTACCTTTTTGTTCCTTAGCCACTCCAGTGTAGCTTTGGCTGTGTGCTTTGTGTCGTTGTCATGCTGAAAGGTGAACTTCCGTCCCAGTTTCAGCTTTCTTGCAGAGGGCAGCAGGTTTTCCTCAAGGACTTCTCTGTACTTTGCTCCATTCATTTTCCCTTCTATCCTGACAAGTGCCCCAGTCCCTGCCGATGAGAAACATCCCCATAACATGATGCTGCCACCACCATGCTTCACAGTAGGGATGGTGTTCTTTGGGTGATGCGCTTTGTTGGGTTTGCGCCAAACATAACGCTTTGCATTTAGGCCAAAAAGTTCCATTTTAGTTTCGTCAGACCACAAAACTTTTTGCCACATGCTACTGAATCTCCTGAGTGGTTTTTTTGCATACTTCAAATGGGATTCAAAGTGGGCTTTCTTGAGTAATGGCTTCCTTCTTGCCACCCTACCATACAGGCCAGATTTGTGGAGTGCTTGGGATACTGTTGTCACATGCACACTTTGACCAGTCTTGGCCATAAAAGCCTGTAGCTCTTGCAAAGTTGCCACTGACCTCTTAGTAGCCTCTCTGATCAGTCTCCTTCTTGCTCGGTCATCCAGTCTGGAGGGACGGCCTGATCTATGCAGGGTCTTGGTGGTGCCATACACCTTCCACTTCTTAATAATCGTCTTGACCGTGCTCCAAGGGATATTCAAGGTCTTTGATATTTTTTTATACCCATCCCCTGATCTGTGCCTTTCAACAACTTTGTCCCGGAGTTCTTTTGAAAGCGCCTTGGTGCTCATGGTTGAGTCTTTGCTTTGAAATGCACTACCCAGCAGAGGGAACCTACAGGAACTGCTGAATTTATCCTGAAATCATGTGAATGACTACAATTTAACACCGGTGGAGGCCACTTAACTTTATGTGTGATTTTGAAGGCGATTGGTTACACCTGAGCTAATTTAGGATTTATTTCTTACATTTATTTCTTAGCAGATGCCCTTATCCAGGGCGACTTACAATTGTTACAAGATATCACATTATTTTTATATACAATTACCCATTTATACAGTTGGGTTTTTACTGGAGCAATCTAGGTAAAGTACCTTGCTCAAGGGTACAGCAGCAGTGTCCAGAGCCCTAACCACTAATCCACACTGCTGCCCTACTACTCCAATTGCTATTACAAGGGGGGTGGACACTTATCCAACCAAGCTATTTCAGTTTTTATTTTTAATTAATTTTCTACACATTTGTAGAATATTTTTTTTCACTTGGAAGTTGTGGGGTAGGATGTGTAGATAAATGAAAAAAAAATATTTTAATGTATTTTAATTCCAGGCTATAAGGCAACAAAAGTTGAAAATTTTGAAAGGGGGTGTAGACTTTCTATAGGCACTGTATATATACCCCCTCTCATCCATGCTCTTTATCTTTCGTTTGTTTAGTATCGTTTCGTCTGTTTGGTTTTGTACTCTCACATTATGGGGTTGTGTTGCTGTTCTCTTCCTACCTTCGCATTATGGATTCGACTTCTCCAATGGTAGACCCAGCTCTAGGTTTCGGCAGGAAAAGGTAGCCGGCTGGTGTCTCGACAGGAATCGTCTAACACGAAATCCATTTTCCAGCGCTGCAATCCTGCATTCTGCTGTGATCCTCCATTCTACAGTTTCCAGGTTTAGACCAGCGATTACCAGTCCAGTCACTCTGTCGCAGACCATCCCTTGGTCCAGGATACTCCATGCTCAAATTCGCGAAGGTAAGAACGCAAATGTAGTCATATTGTTACTTTATTCCTTGTAATTTATGTCTGCAGCTCTCTGCTTGTTCAAAGAGTTAACTCTTCCGGAATTGTTTTATCTTTAGTCCTTAGAGACAGCTCTCTTCCCCTGTCAGGAATGTATCAATGTTTTTCTATGGGGAAGCCAAACCTCTTGAGCGGTCATACTTGCAACAGGATCACAACATAACATTCATACTCTTTCCAAATGCCACATTTATACTCTCATGTTTCACCATCTTTATAGATAGTACTTCGTTTCAGCTCAGTCTGTGCCAAACTTATCACGCGGTCTCATTTACCTTCCATCCTAGCGCCTGATAATAATACCGTGATCATCTTTGTGATTTCTGGAGACTTTGGAGCTCTGTTGGATGTGGAAACAGTCAAACGAACAACAGCAAACAGCAGCAGTCATTTACTTGCAGCTTCACAGTATGCTTTACATATGGATGTAGGAGCAGCCCTCTTATTTCAATTCACTTTGAAGCTTGTGCGGGATTCACGATAATCTATCTACCATGACAATAATTAATAGCTCTCCTGCCTGTCAGTATGGAGTGGGTCTCCCCGAGTGTGGCTCGCTCTGCGGCCCGTACCGGCTCTCCAGCACAAGACCCTGTACTGGTTTCATACCCACTGTGCAAGCACCTCATCATGTACTCGCTGTTAACTCACTACCTCATATACACATGTCGCTGCAGGATATTCAAAGATCTGCTCCCAACCTTCATCTTCCAAGCTGCCAATCACAAAGGAGTCCTGGAGTCCCTCGTCAGCACCCTACCCGCGGGATGCTTCTCCACATTCAATGATGTCCTTTTGGAAGAGACGTTCATCTCTGCTACTGTGAATTCCTTTGTGTGGCAAAATCACTTCCTGAAACCAGTCCCTTGATCCATTCTCTGCATCAGAAACCTCAAACTTCAATCTCAGGTCTTGTATTCCATACATTTAAAGCACTCAATCATATTATTTGTCCTTTTTCTTCTCTTTGTAGCTACCTATTGATGCATCCTGCTGCAGTTAATACGATCCCCTTTTCTTCACCCAGAGGGAACATGCTCTCCAGGACATTAATTATATTGCCTATCTCTTCTCCATGCTGGATTCTCTCCGTGCTGGATTTCCATCCGGCAACAACTCAATAAGCTACTAACAACCAAACAGGCAAGATGGGCCGAATGGCCTCCTCTCATTTGTAAACTTTCTTATGTTCTTATTTGGACTGGATGTCATATTTGTATATACCATTAATATAAAGTGCTGGATTTTAGTTCAGTTCGTAGACTACCAGAAGGATCAGAATTTCAGAAGCTACTCTTCAGTTGGAAACCATGTATATATTATATATGTATAATATGTATATGAATATATATGCAGTCAAAAAATGTTTAGCAAATAATGCCTGAATGCGCTCTCTTATGGAATGCAGGATTCTTTTTGGTATCTGTGTAATGTTATGTCTGGGTTTTTGTTTTGTTCCCTTCACTTTTTTATTTTATTTTATTGGTGGCCAAAGGAGGCGGGCTGCACTTGCAGTTCAACACAAGCTAAAAACCTCTTGTAGACCCAATTCAAGAAAGCTTCAAGATACCAGCTGTCATGCAAGGCTACACTGGAATGCTGACAGGCACATTTAGACATACCCTCCTGTGCTGTATTATTAATAGGGTCATCTTTATTTGGAAGGAGAATTCCTCTTCCTAAAAGAAAACTACATCTAAACCTTGCCAATGTTAACAAAGCTATTAGGAGGAGATCCAACCCACCTCTTTTCTTAGTTTAATTTTTACGTCTTTTTTTCCCAAATTATCTGACAGGAAGCTTGCGTCTTTAGTAACAAGGTTTGATAGTAGAATCTCACCTGTGGGGAAAGAAAATTAAATATTGCAATTGTAGATCTACTGCCTGTGTGCCATTATAGTGCCACTGTCTGTCTGTCTGTCTGTCTGTCTGCCATTGTAGTGCCGCTGTCTGTCTGTCTGTCTGCCATTGTAGTGCCGCTGTCTGTCTGTCTGTCTGCCATTGTAGTGCCGCTGTCTGTCTGTCTGTCTGTCTGTCTGCCATTGTAGTGCCTCTGTCTGTCTGTCTGTCTGTCTGCCATTGTAGTGCCACTGTCTGTCTGTATGTCTGTCTGTCTGTCTGTCTGTCTGTCTGCCATTGTAGTGTCTGTCTGTCTGTCTGTCTGTCTGTCTGTCTGCCATTGTAGTGCCACTGTCTGTCTGTCTGTCTGTCTGTCTGTCTGTCTGTCTGTCTGCCATTGTTGTGCCATTGTCTGTCTGTCTGCCATTGTAGTGCCACTGTCTGTCTGTCTGTCATTGTAGTGCCACTGTCTGTCTGTCTGTCTGTCTGTCTGTCTGTCTGTCTGTTGTCTGTGCTGTCTGTGTCTGTCTGTCTGTCTGTCTGTCTGTCTGTCTGTCTGTCTGCCTGCCATTGTAGTGCCTCTGTCTGTCTGTCTGTGCCATTGTCTGTCTGTCTGTCATTGTAGTGCCACTGTCTGTCTGTCATTGTAGTGCCACTGTCTGTCTGTCTGTCTGTCTGTCTGTCTGTCTGCCATTGTAGTGCCGCTGTCTGTCTGTCTGTCTGTCTGCCATTGTAGTGCCTCTGTCTGTCTGTCATTGTAGTGCCACTGTCTGTCTGTCTGTCTGTCTGTCTGTCTGCCATTGTAGTGCCACTGTCTGTCTGTCTGTCTGTCTGTCTGTCTGTCTGTCTGTCTGTCTGCCATTGTAGTGCCGCTGTCTGTCTGTCTGTCTGCCATTGTAGTGCCTCTGTCTGTCTATCTGCCATTGTAGTGCCACTGTCTGTCTGCTTATACTTGTGGTACCATTACCCCATGTATAATATAGAACCATTGCCACTGAAGTTCCACTGTTTGTTTGACATTGAACATCGAACATACAGTAGTTAGCATACTGTGGTCCCATTCTACCAATGGCAGCCTCATCCCATTGTAGCTGCCCTATACTTGTGCGACCAAAGACCTTTCACAGAAAGTAAAATCTGAGTGGAGCATGAAAGAGAGAAAGTGAGTTTACGATGCTGTTTGCAGGTCGTTGTCTTTTTATCAAGTCTCAGCGCGCCAGAGGCCTGCTCAGTGCAGGGGATGCAGATTGGCCTAAAAGGAAACAAGCAGTCTTGTTACCATACTGGGGAAATCAGCCAGTTTCTAAACAATTAAAGCACACAATATTAACAAAGTATGTCCAGTAGGGGAGTGGTCAGAAATGAGGAGGGGGGGGGTCACTGTTACTGTAAACTCGACACCACCTGTAATTCAGCTTTATTCACAGAATCATAGACTACAGCTCTGTGTCAAGTATAAAGACCCTCTGTCAAATGGTGGTACTGTAGATGACATATCATATTGAGATATGTATCGTTTGTATCGTGGTGCAAGACCAAAAGCACAACAACACAGATAGCTCACCAAATGAGTCTTGAATGAAGAATACATGTTATAGTTGTTACACACACTCTCCCTATCACATTTCATTCTTTAACACAATAGCCCACTGTTGTTAAATGATTATTTAGTTATTGTGCATCACACAAGTAGCCCATCAGGACCATCACATGAATCATGATACATCTCGTATTGTGACCTGCACATTGCAATATGCATCATATTGTGACAGTAGTATACCATTCCACCCCTAATGTCAAAGTCTGTGGCCTGTATGAGTGATATAGCCAGAGGTTACTATACCATTCCACCCCTAATGTCAAAGTCTGTGGCCTGTATGAGTGATATGGCCAGAGGTTATTATATGTCAAATACATCTACTGTATGTGGTTGAAGTGGTGTCAGAAATGTAGAGTTAGTGTGTGTGCGTTGAACTCAACTATCTACATTTTGCTGTAAAAAGCATTCGTGGCTCCCTGCGGCAACAGCTAGCTCTATTTTTATAACTGGTCGAAACCTGTGCTTCTGCCTTGGAAACCTACATGGGAGCTGTGCTTAGTACTACGGCTTCTGAAAATTCAGATGCACAACGATGAACGATGGTGGCATCACAGTATCATACATGCCAACAGTCCCTATATGGTCGGGACAGTCCCGATTTCCTAGCAAATGTCCCACGTCCTGATGCATAGGAAGAAAGTCCTGATATTTACCCATAGAAAAAAAATAATTTATTCTGCACAGTAGAGTTAGTGAAAACCACATGCTGTGCTCTTCGTGCGGCTGACACATTTGCTGATCACTAACTTATACAAAGGTAAGAACGCTTCATTATGTCTATTTACTGTCATGATGGTCGTGTCGTGTTGAGTTGGGAGGAATCGTCTATTATACGATAATGAGTGTTTTTTGCGTATGACTCCTCCCATGTGTATGATGCATATGCCCCCCCCCCCCCCCCCCCCCCCAGACGAGCGTCCCGCTGAACAGTTTCCAAATGTTGGCAAGTATGCAGTATAAGCAGGGAGCTAAATTAGGATCATGCCTGCTCCCTCGCTCCTTCCACCCGCTACTGTGCCCCAGTCATAGGCTGCCGCGGGTGTTAGTCCTGCATAACATATTAGTCACATAATATATTAAAGCTTACAGTTTTGTTAATAAAAATAATTTTCTTCTACATATCTAATAAGGGTGACTTAAATAAAAAAAACAATTTAAAAGAAACAATTAATAAAATACAAAAGTTTCATCTGAACTTAAACATTGTAAAACATTGGATTTAAGACGATATTTAAAAACGTTTGAAGAATACGGTCCCAGGTCTTTATCATCTGAATCTGTATGTCACATTACTGCAGCAGGTTTTCTTAGTATTACTGTAATATTCTGATGTGTGTTTTGTGAAAATGCTTCCAAGGCTTTACCAGAGACACAGCAGCAGAACACAAATTCTCTGTTTGAGTGCTAGTCACATGACTTAAGAGCTTTTCTTACCACACTTTTTTCGAAAAAAGAATCGCAGGGGTTATTCCATTGCTCTTCAGTTCAATCAGTGCAACGTCGTAGTCGTAGTATTCTGCAATGTTTTCAGCTTTCTTTTTTGCAATGTTATATTTGGGATGAATGTAAATCTGCTCCACATCCTTAACTGTTGAGAAAAAAGAAAAACTATATATTATTATTATTATTATTAGTTTATTTAGCAGACGCCTTTACCCAAGGCGACTTACAGAGACTAGGTTGTGTGAACTATGCATCAGCTGCAGAGTCACTTACAATTACGTCTCACCCGAAAGACGGAGCACAAGGAGGTTAAGTGACTTGCTCAGGGTCACACAATGAGCCAGTAACTGAGGTGGGATTTGAACTGGGGACCTCCTGGTTACAAGCCCATTTCTTTAACCACTGGACCAGACAGCCTTGAAGTGATGAAGTGTGATGACGTGTGGGGCACTGTGGTCGAGGGCCGGTATTTTGGGCCACGGATTTTGCGCAGTCTGTACCCGTTTTAAGGAGATGTAGTCCTGTTGGTCTGGCGCAACAGGACTTCAATTCCCAGGAGGCCATGGGACTGATGGGCATCCATTTTAAAATAGGTGATTGGGTAATTGACTCAACAGCTGCCTTCAATTAAACAATTGGGAGCCTTTTAAAAAGGGCAGGGTCAACCTGTTGGTTGAGGAGAGTTGGAGAATGAGCTGTGAGCTGTGTGAAAAGGGAAACATGAACCGAGTCTTTTGTGCAAGGTAGGACTTAAACGTCCTAGTGTTTTGGAGCCGGTAAGCAGCTTAGCTGCCCGGACTGCTAGTTAGGGATACTTGCTTGTACAGTTAGAAATCCATAAAGGAGTTAGGCTTTTGTTTGTTTATCTTGGATGTTTGGTTTTTTTTTTTTAAGCACTGTAAATAATAAACACACAGGTGCCGTCCTGTTTGAACCACATTCCTGGAAGTTTGACTTTCTTTTATGCTAGAGGACAGTGTAAAAGGTCCGGAGGAAGTGACAAACATAACACACATTTCCAGAGTTGTCACAATATATATATATATATATATATATATATATATATATATATATACACAGTGGTTTGCAGAAGTATTCACCCCCCTGCAAAGTTTTCACATTTTGTTGGCACCTGAGCGTACTCCACGACGCTTTCTAATTAGACTTTACATGAAGAATATACACAAACTACTCCACATTGATAAAGTTAAAAAATGTAAATAGAATGTAAATAAGTAAGATTCACAGAGCAAAACAGATTAATCTTAGTTGCATAAGTATTCAACCCCTTTGCTACTGCAGCCCTAAATCAGCTCAGGTGCAAATGGTTTGTTTGAAAGGTCACTGTGACCGGGTCTTACGTCACTTGCATGGATAGCCGCTGTGTTTAGCATACAGAGAGACAGACGTGGTGTTGTTGAAAATGCCGGCACAGGCGCGCAGGATTTATTAATGGAAACAGAAATGAAAGTAAAGGTGGTCATGTGACGTTACCAGCCATGGTAACGCACAGAGGACACATACAGCAAGCTGTACAAAAAGCAAAATAAAACACAGTACAAAAACTACAAATAAAAAGGTGCCCCAGAGGGCGGCGCTAGCCTTATAAACGAGGCGTCCTGCTCCAGGAACCGGCTACACCACGTAACCCTCGCTATACATCACATGGGATCACAATCCCCTAACTAACCTACTCACGAGCCGGTATTCATACAAAGACTCGTGCTGTGACCTTGGCTGGGCATTGCCTTCACAGTTTTGCAGTCTCAGGGTTGCGTAGCTCAGGTTCCTGCAGCGGACCCTCTCCTGAGCGTATCGCTCTCCTCTGGCATGGCGTTACAGTCGCCTCGAACCATCTCCCGCGGATGCTTTTGAACAGCGGACACTCAATCAAGACCCGCCCACCTGCTGATTGAGGTCCAGCACAGCCAATCACTTGCTGCCCTTCCTCTCAACCAAACCTAGCAGGCAGCAAGTCTCAAGGGACACGTCTGTAAAACAATAATTCAATTAAACAAATCAACTCCAAAACGACATACAATAAACCCATTTCCCCATACAAATTATATCCACACTAAATACACGTGCAGGGCAATCGCCCTACTACAGTCACAAAATTAGTGAAATGGTTTCAGCCTGTGTGTACTCAAAGTGGTTTAACTTGTAGATAATTTCCCTCAGGTATATAAAGACTTTCAAGCTGCAACTCACATAGTGATCCAACAAAGCAACCATGAAGACCAAGGAGCTTTTGAAACAAGTCAGGGATAAAGAGGTAGAGAGGCACAGAGCAGGAGAAAGATACAAGAACATTTTAAAGGCGCTGATTATCCCTCTCAGCACAGTGAAGTCCATCATTAAGAAGTGGAAGATACATCTGACCACCCAGACAACCTAGGGAGGAAGGTCGCCCTCCCAAACTGAGCAGCCGGGCAAGCAGGGAACCGGTTTTGGGATGTCACCTGAAGCCAACAATGACCTTGAGAGAGATCTGCAAAGTTCTGTGTCTGAGATGGAGTCAGTGTTGAACAACAATAAGCCGGTCCATACACAAAGCTGGCCTGTATGGACAGGTGGCAAGAAAGAAGTCATTACTCAAAAAGCCTCATATTAAAGCACATACAGAGTTTGTGAAAAAGCATGCAGATGATACTGCAGACATGTGGAAAAAGGTTTTGTGGTCAGAGAAGACAAAAATTGAACTTTTCGGTCTGGCGCAAGCCCAACACTGCACATCACCCAGTCAACACCATCCCAACTGTCAAGCATGGTGGTGGAAGCATCATGTTATGGGGAAAATCTTCAGCAGGGACTGGGAAACTTGTCAGAATGGATGGAAGACCTATCCAAAAGACTGATGTCAAAATGTAATGGAAGTAATCCTTGAGGAAAACCTGTTTGAGTCAGCCAAGACTCTGAAACTGGGGAGGAAATTCACGTTTTAGCAAGACAATGACCCGAAGCACAAAGCCAAAACCACACTGGAGTGGTTGAACAAGAAGTGAATTCATGTTCTTGAGTGACCCAGTCAAAGTCCTCACTTGAATCCAATCGAAAATTTCTGGCGAGACTTGAAGGCTGCAGTCCATCGATGATCCCCAACAAACTAACCAGAACTGGAGCAATTTTCCTGTGAAGAATGTGCAAAAATGTGACCATCCTACTGTGCAAAGCTGGTAGAGACCTATCCAAAAAGACTGATGTCAAAATGTCATAATTCCTCTAGAGGAAAATATACTTGAACTTTGACCCATTTGACTCCTCGAGACCACTTTCAATTCAAACACAAAATGTCTAGTTTTCAATTACTCCACAACACCCACAGTAGAGAAATGTTCATTAATGAGCAACAAAATGAGAATAATTCCATCTCAGGTTTCTGTGACAGTTTATAAAGTACTCAGACTAATTAATGGAAATTGTTTGTTTAATGTGTGTCTGCTTCATATGTGAAAGGGGGAGATCTCTGTAATGATGCAACACAGATTCAGGTCAGATTCACTGGAATGTTTTATCTTAGCTGCCTCACAAGGGAGGGAGGGTTTTAACTTAGCTGCTCCACGAGGGAGGGTTTTATTGGAGCTGCTCCACGAGGGAGGGTTTTATTGGAGCTGCTCCATGAGGGAGGGTTTTATCTTAGCTGCTCCACGAGGGAGGGTTTTATTGGAGCTGCTCCACGAGGGAGGGTTTTATTGGAGCTGCTCCACGAGGGAGGGTTTTATTGGAGGGGAGGGTTTTATTGGAGCTGCTCCACGAGGGAGGGTTTTATTGGAGCTGCTCCACGAGGGAGGGTTTTATTGGAGCTGCTCCATGAGGGAGGGTTTTATTGGAGCTGCTCCACGAGGGAGGGTTTTATTGGAGCTGCTCCACGAGGGAGGGTTTTATTGGAGCTGCTCCACGAGGGAGGGTTTTATTGGAGCTGCTCCACGAGGGAGGGTTTTATCTTAGCTGCTCCACGAGGGAGGGTTTTATTGGAGCTGCTCCACGAGGGAGGGTTTTATTGGAGCTGCTCCACGAGGGAGGGTTTTATTGGAGCTGCTCCACGAGGGAGGGTTTTATTGGAGCTGCTCCACGAGGGAGGGTTTTATTGGAGCTGCTCCACGAGGGAGGGTTTTATTGGAGCTGCTCCACGAGGGAGGGTTTCTGACCTGTGGAGCGGCCAGGAGTGCCAATCGTGGAGTCATCGATTATCACCTTCACATCCTTCGTCTGCTCCTCCGTGGTGAAGCAGTGAGCCGAGGTCAGGACATGGCGCTCGCTGACGACGGCTCCTTTACAGTCCTCCTTTCCGCTTTGCCGCTGCGATGACACAAGTTTACAGAGAACAGTGAGGCTGCTGTGAAATAGGGTGTAGTGGAGTATACTGTAGGGAAGTATGGTGTAGTGTAGAATAGGGTTTTGAAGTGGTCTAGTGTACAATAGTGTTGTGAAGTGATGTAGTGTAGAATAGTGTTGTGAAGTGTGTTGTAGTGTACAATAGAAAATAATATGTTAGTCTTACTGTTATTGTGATGGAGACGTGCCAGGGGTACTTCTCTTTCTTTGTTTTCTGTGATTCGGATTCTTTGTCATACTCCCAGTACAGCCCACACAGACCCACGCTGTCAGATTCATCTGCACATACAGAACAATGAATACATCACATGATGTTTAAAGCTTTTTTTACAGTCTGTTTTGAAGGACAGAGATTTCCAACCATCTGGTCTGAGAGAATCGCTGTAATGAGTAGGGAGTTAATAAATAATCATACTAAAAATATATCCGTGTGAATACAAATATATATGCAAAAACTAAAACTAAAAGAAAAAGACTATACAGTCACAAAGAAGCTGAAAATGTTCACAATTAGATCATTCACACATTTGGTTTAGTCACTGCTGGTCTGTGTGCTAGAACAGTACATTGTACATGCCCTGGCTGTATTGTCCTGTATGCGGGCCCTTCATTCATTTGTACTGCACTGTACTGTACTGTACTGTACTGTACCGCACTCATTGGCTCACCTATCATCTGCTCAAAAGTCTCCTCCAGTTTCTCAGGGTTTTCCAGTTTGAAGACATGCTTCTCTCGGTCCTTCTTCGATGCGATCAGATTGATTTCATCCTCATCAATGTCTTCGCCAACTCCAAACACGTAGATATCTGTGCGGGGTGAGATACAGAATAGAGGTCTTTCTGCTAACCTCCACTTGTTCAAAATGCTGCAGCTCTGTGTTTAAACTCCATCTCAACTCCACATCATCATCATTCCAGTCTTTAAATCTTTGCACTGATTACAACTGTTTCATTTTAGTGAAACTTCACTCAAGTTTTCAAATGCTTTAGGAGATTGGGACACAACTGTAAGTAGCTGGCATCCTTCCACTCTCTGCTTGACCCTCTTCAATCTGGGTTCCGCCCTGAACACTGCACGGAGACGCACTCCTCTGTGTAACGGACTCTCTGCTCTCGTTGCCTCCCTCTTCTCCATTCTAATTATCCTTGAGTTCTCCTCTGCCTTTTATCATGCTATTCTCCTCTCGTCTATCTCTGCTCTTGCCTGGTTTTCCTCCTATCTTTATAATCACTTGTGACAGAGAAAGAATGATTCTTGGTGTTAGATCTCCCTCCTGACCTGTGAGGGCGCTGTGTAAAGGGAACAGAGTATCCTGGACTGGATGGCCAGACAGGTCATTCCCAGGGTTCGGCAGAAGTAAGCCACCTCGAAAGGGGGCGGAGCTACGGTACACTAAATCATTGACCCGGAAGGGAAACGGTGTGGCATCTGCGGATTGGAGGAGCGGTTGACGGTATATAAGGGTGTAGTGATGTTATCTGTTCCTTGTAATGGTTATGCTAAAACCGAAAGTACCTGTATTGTGAAACTAACCATGAGTGTATTGTTTATTTTGTCCGTCTGTCTAAAAACGCACTGTTTGTCTTGAGCTGTTGCCCACGAACAACACAGCACTATTTGTTCACCAATATAAATTGTACTTTCACCACAAGCAGTACAACACTCACTTTGGACTGGTGACCGTGTTTGTGTTGTGGATTATTGTTTATTATTTGCGGGACGGCAGCCCTTGATTATTCACTGCGCAATACACACCGCTGTGTATCGCCAGCCCTCTGATTTGTTTTCTGTTTTGTCATCAGACACCTGGAATAAAATAAACAGAATTCATTTCACCCATACTTTGTTGTCTGTCTTTTCATTGGCTAGCTGCCCCCTTCAGCCCATTCAAAATTCTGCTGCTTGTCTTGTTTTTTCCCAACCTCGCTACTCTCATAAGAACATAAGAAAGTTTACAAACGAGAGGAGGCCATTCAGCCCATCTTGCTCATTTGGTTATTAGTAGCTTATTGATCCCAGAATCTCATCAAGCAGCTTCTTGAAGGATCCCAGGTTGTCAGCTTCAACAACATTACTGGGAAGTTGGTTCCAGACCCTCACAATTATCTGTGTAAAAGTGCCTCCTATTTTCTGTTCTGAGTGCCCCTTTATCTAATCTCCATTTGTGACCCCTGGTCCTTGTTTCTTTTTTCAGGTCAAAAAAGCCCCCTGGGTCGACATTGTCTATACCTTTTAGAATTTTGAATGCTTGAATCAGATCACCGTGTAGTCTTCTTTGTTCAAGACTGAATAGATTCAATTATTTTAGCCTGTCTGCATACGACATGCCTTTTAAACCCGGGATAATTCTGGTTGCTCTTCTTTGCACTCTTTCTAGAGCAGCAATATCCTTTTTGTAACGAGGTGACCAGAACTGAACACAATATTCTAGATTAGGTCTTACTACTGCACTGTAAAGTTTTAACATTACTTCCCTTGATTTAAATTCAACACTTTTCACAATATATCCGAGCATCTTGATGGCCTTTTTTTATAGCTTCCCCACATTGTCTAGATTAAGACATTTCTGAGTCAAGATAAACTCTTTTTCATAGATTCCTTCTTCAATTTCAGTATCTCCCATATGACATTTATAATGCACATTTTTATTGCCTGTGTGCAGTACCTTACACTTTTCTCTATTAAATGTCATTTACCATGTGTCTGCCCAGTTCTGAATGCTGTCTAGATCATTTTGAATGACCTTTGCTGCTGCAACAGTGTTTGCCACTCCTCCTATTTTTGTGTCGTCTGCAAATGCTACCCCTCTGCTTTGCACCCTCCACTGGCTACCTATCTCTGCTTGCATTCAATTCAAGACCCTTGTTCTTGCCTACCGCTCTCTTCACCACACTGCCCCCTCCTACCTCCAATCCCTTGTGTCTCCCTTCACCCCCTCTCGTCCTGAAGGAAAAGCAGCAAGCGAGCAAGAGGGAGAAGAAGCTTTTTACAAATCTTTATTTTTCACAGCAGCACTAAAGTTAATAAAGCCACTTTCCAAACACATTCCAATGTAAATCGTAACAAACACAGCAGTCACATATGCCAACATTGTTCAATGAATGAAAATATTTCTAAATACTGCATTAACAAATGGTGGTATGGAATAAAGAGCAGCTTTTTCTTCATCAACACCACAGCAAAGGCAATCGCTAGGGCTATCGTTTTCTTAAAGGGAATGTCAGTAGCTCCTGATTTACAAGCAGCTTTTGCCTCCCACTTTTTCTTCACTGGTCAGTGCTAACGAATTTCCGCCAGCGCTGCTCAAACTCCCTTCAAAATCACAGCATGAAGGGAGCGGTGCAATCCAGTAAGCACTTTTACGTTTGCGTTTACTGTTTTAGGATTTACTAACCGCTGTGTTTCTTTTTTAAAGAAATGTTTTGACAATATGCCCAACATTTTCCTCTCACCCAAGAACTCCTCTCTGCTGTGTCCAGGGTGTGTGATACCCAACAAGGAGCGCATCTGCCTCACAGCATCCTCGGGTTTACCTCCCATATTCGTCTTTCCTGAAGGGAGGGAAATCATACAGTATTTCAACAATAATAAGGTTACCAGCCAAGCAGGCAAACATTTCAGCTAATGCCTTCTTCAGTGTTATTGATGGAAACATGTGATTGATTATCGAATACACAGATAAATAAACAGATACATAAATAGCAATACCGTCAGTGATGAGCAGAACAACATTCCTGATTTCTTCAAACTCATTTTTCATTCTAGCTTTCAGAAACGACATATCCTTATACACAGTGTCCAGGGCTTCTTTGATATTGGTTCCAGACTGCTCCTGGTGCACTGAAACAATAAGCACACATTCCAACATGGACAGGTGACACTTCTGTAGTGTTAGGATGTCTTAAGTTCTATTTCACATTACAATCACACAATCACACAACAATAAACCATAAACATGCATGCATATGTCTATGGCATAAACAAAACGATCATACATATAGGCCTATTTTGCGATGGTTAAACAGTGTCAAAAGTACTGTATTCCGTGACAGTAAAATCAGCGAGTTCGTCAGTGCATAATGCAATGATCACTTCTACAACATGGAACACAGAGACTAAAGCTTTTGTTTGTTGGTTTCTGGCAGGTACAAATTTTATTTTTCCTCTTTTGTAAGACACTGGTACACAAGTTCACAAACACACGCAGACCTTTACAAAGACAGCTGTTCCCAAAGACAATTATCAAGTGACCATCAGTGGCAGAGGAAAAGACAGATGGGCCCCAGTGCAGGTTATTATTGCCCCCCCCCCCCCCCCCATCTCAACATATAACAGAAAAGTTGTCTACTTGCATCAGAATCGCATTTTGCATGCCTTCCGTTCTGCAAAGTCGTCAATTTTCTGTTGCAGGTTCAGTTTTCTGGTTCTGTCATTTTCAATGGATAGCATTCCCAATCCACAAAGTCTGTCCTATCCCATTGTGCTCCTTAGGTAGTTTTTTATTAGTTTCAATTTGGAAAAAGACAGTCCTGCACTTGCTGCTGTTACCGGGATGGTTAGAAACAGCATAAGTGCAGTACAAACCTCTGAAAAACTGAATGCTAATGCAATGTTGTCAACAATTAGAACTTTTGACAAATCTTTCACTGTCAACTGCTTTGAAATTTCAGATTTGAAACATGATCTGAATGACAGGAGCTGTCCAGCAAAAGCAGGGGAAATGTCTTTTCTGAAATGATTAGCAAGTTTTTCAGCTCTTTTGTACAAATCATCATCATTTGCAGAAACATGTGTAGTAGGCTGGATTACACTGAACCTTTCTGCAATGGCCTGTAAGCTTTGAAATCGATTGGAAAGCTGTGCAGTTATCACATCTAGGCACCTGTAGAACACGTTCACTCTGAAAAAACTTTCTCCATCTGCAAGTCTTTCATCTTCACATAACTCGTCAAAATGGCATTTCACTTTCCTCCTGCGCATTTCTCTTTCCTTCTGCGCATTTCTTAAAATTTAGTTTGTCCTCCCCATTTTTCCGATAATTGAATCGTTGCACTTTTGGCTTCTTGGAATTCATTTTGAAAAGTAAATATGTGTTCCCTGGCATTGTTTAGCAAATTTACTGCTTTGCAAAGGTCTGTGTCTTTAGACTGTAGCAGTTTTGAATCTGCATTCACCTTTTCCAGGATCTTTGTTTGGAGTACAACTAGAAAAACAAAACTAAATTTCTCCAATGATTTCTTTAATGCCAAAGCCTCACTACGTTCATCGGCATTTTTGCTCAAAAGTACAATTTTTGTCAGTGCCTTCATGTTATCTACACATCGAAATCTCAGAGCCAGGAGTGATTCATACCGCGCTGACCGTCGGGTCGGTCACAGCCTTTTCAAAGTAATGCTGGAGCTAGTTTCTGAAGTACACACAAATGAAGATAGCATATCCCACCTCTTTATGCTGTGGCCAAAAAACGTGTACATTCTTTCTATCACATCATAAAAATGCTTCACTTCTGGTATTCCTCTAACTGAATCATTCAGTGCAAGATTTAAGTTGTGAGCAGCACCATGTACATATTCAGCATTCGGCTGCTTCTTCGATATCCTCGCTTGCACACCAGCGTACACACCACTCATATTAGAGGCACTGTCATACCCCTGCCCACCACACTTTCATAATTCTAACCCTTTCTGTTCAATGCAGTCGATATTTTTTTTTTCAAGTCCACTGGCGGACTGATCAGAAATTTCCTTAAAACCCAGAAAAGACTTCAGTTGCCACATTTGTTTCATCCTTTTCCACTGTTACATATCAAAAAATCTGACTCAGCTGGTCAGTCTTTGAAATATCTTGGGTGGTATCCATTATTACAGAGAAAAAAGGCGCACACTGTATTTCATCAACAATCTCCTCCTCAATATGTTTTGACAAAACATCAATGAGTTCATCCTGTACTGTATGACTAAGATACTGAATCGAACCACTGGGCCTAGAAACTAGTTGCTTCAATACTGGGTCATAGTTAGCTAACATTTCCACGAAAGAAAGAAAATTCCCCCTATTAGCATGTCCTAAGAAATCTCGGCGCCCCCTGAAAGCCAAATTGCACATTGATAATGTAAGAGTCACATTAATGATATACTCCAAAACTTGCCTCCAGTTTTTTTCCTTTAGTATTTGAGTTTCTAAATCTTCATCGATGATTCCATGTAATGGGTTTGAAATTCAATTTTGCCTGTCAGATGACGCTAGTCTCTAACTCCTTTTACCCATGCCCCATTATAGGCAGCTGCACTGCCACCAGCAAACACCCAACAGGGTTCGCAATATGCAAAAATGTCTAATTTGGCATGTTAACTCCTGCTTTTGTTGTAATGTCAAAAAGGCGGGGATATTATATATCATTTTACTTGGCTGTCCGTAATATCTAAAGGGAAATCACCATTGTCTGTTGGATGTTTCTGATCTTGGAAGATTTGTGGTTCATTAATTGTGTTTTGGACTTTTTTTTGAAATTCTTTTCTCCAATGTGCTTCCGATGTCTTCTTTAAGTTCGGGCTCAGTTGTTTTAGTTAAGTTCGTTTCAGCACTGTCCATCTCCCTACTGGGCCCAAAAAGTCACACTATGGAAAAATCTTGATTCCCTCTGCTTTGCAGCCGATAGCAATTCTTGCTTCTTCTATATTTGTGCTCCACTCTTGTGTTTTGGAGGCATTTTTAGGCTAAATCCACTACTAAAAAAATAAAAACGTATTGGCACACACTCACGTTGATGGCTTGAACCTGTGACATTTTAATTGCGCATTGAGTCCCTACCCTTACAGAAGGAAGACGGAAGACAAGCCGGGCCAGACCGGGGCCCCATAAAATAAATACATAAATAAATAAATTACTCTGTGCAGATGAATACATTACATAATGATTTAAACATGCGAGCCTGCCGCAACCGGGGCCCCTTAAGTGTGTGGGCTCATGTGCAACTGCACCTGCTATTCCTCCAGCACTGGTGACCAACTGCATTAGCTGCACCTGCACCCATTCCCAGTCAGCCTCCCTATTCCTAGAGTCACCCTCCTCATTCCCAGAGTCACCCCTCCCATTCCCAGAGTCACCCTCCTCATTCCCAGAGTCACCCTCTTCATTCCCAGAGTCACCCCTCCCATTCCCAGAGTCACCCTCCTCATTCCCAGAGTCACCCCTCCCATTCACCCTCCTCATTCCCAGAGTCACCCTCTTCATTCCCAGAGTCACCACTCCCATTCCCAGAGTCACCCTCCTCATTCCCACAGTCATCCTCTTCATTCCCAGAGTCACCTCTCCCATTCCCAGAGTCACCCTCCTCATTCCCAGAGTCACCCTCTTCATTCCCAGTCACCCCTCCCATTCCCAGAGTCACCCTCCTCATTCCCAGTCCCATTCCCAGTCACCCTCCTCATTCCCAGAGTCACCCTCTTCATTCCCAGAGTCACCCTCCTCATTCCCACAGTCACCCTCCTCATTCCCACAGTCACCCTCTTCATTCCCAGAGTCACCCCTCCTATTCCCAGAGTCACCCTCCTCATTCCCACAGTCACCCTCCTCATTCCCAGAGTCACCCTCGTCAATCCCAGAGTCACCCTCCTCATTCCCAGTCACCCTCCTCATTCCCAGAGTCACCCCTCCCATTCCCAGAGTCACCCTCTTCATTCCCAGAGTCACCCCTCCCATTCCCAGAGTCACCCTCTTCATTCCCAGTCACCCTCCTCATTCCTAGAGTCCTTTGACTAATTAGCCTAATTAACTCTGACTTCCAAGAGAAAGGCCAGTAGATAAAAATGACAATATCATGAAGTTACATGCATTTTTACAAGAAAATAAACGTAAAGTAGTGCACCTCATACAGTTTCAGAAAACCTGTACCCTGTGGCGCATAGCGTTTCAAAATTGAAACACATAAACTAAGTTTTCTAACTTTAACAGTTATTATGATAAATATAAAAAATGTACTATTTTGAGTTCTAGAGAAGTAAAACTAAAATTCTACATCAAATAAAAATGTATTTTTTTTTTAATTTATGGAAAAAATCTTACCTTTTTATGGAATTCATGTTTTAGCTGATCCTTCAGACATACACAGTGAAACAGGAAGTATGACGCTGTTGCCATGGTAACCAGCTATGTCATTTGGTAGCAACAGGGGGTCAGCTAATATATTAAAGGGGCAATACATATATTTCTTCTGAAATATGAAAGCAAGGTTATAAAATATGTGTGTTTCAATTCTGAAACGCTATGCAGTAATGGGTTAACCCCCAAGTATATATATATATAACTCAGCCAGCTATATGATCGACCACAAGTAAGGCTTAAGTATTTAAGTGAGCCCTGGTTACTGATTTAGTCACACATGAATGGGGAGTGGTTAGAAAGATAGTGAGTTCATGAATGAAGTTGAAGAGCTATACGTGACCATGCATCTCGGCCCTGTAATTTAAACAATGCTTTATTACTGAAGAGTATGGGAAACGGTAAACACTGTTTGCAAGATATAAATGATACAACAAACCAAATATAGAAATACACGTTTTTTATTGCCATAAATGAACTGCTAGCCGGTGTTAACTGTATACAAGAACAGCACTCAGAATTGCCGACCTGCAGACAAGGGGTCGTGTCGCTCCCATTCCTCATGCCTGCGTGGTTATTTTCTCCTGCTGGAGGTTCAAAACAGTTCGAATCGGGCCTCAGACCACTTATTCTTCCTCCCCACAATTTATTTCATTACACACCACACTCCCACTGTCCTTATTGTAATACAGACTACTCAAAACGTCGGAGAAATTCTTAATGATCGCTTTCACAGTCTGAAGCCATGTATATCTCACAGTTGTTCCCTTAGTGATGCACGCCAACTTCGTGCATCTCCGGTGCGTTGTCGGTATTTTCTGGAATTATTGATAGTTTTGCATCTTTCAGTGCTCTAAAATTGATCATGCAGATTTAATTACTTGCTCATTGTGAAAATAAACCAAGTACAACCCCAAAGCCATGTAAAGATTAATTATTTTGTGTACTTTAATGGTGCTCTGTTTATATGTATATGTATATATTATTTTCCATGTAAGATATGGGCTTTAAAGCCGGGTTGTTCAGTTTATACTCCTACTCGCGTCCTCTTTAGTAATTACACAACTTCAACCTCCTAAACTCTGAGTCAAAGTAAAATTAAAAGCTCTTTTGTCACTCAAA
Source organism: Huso huso (assembly GCA_036884735.1). Classification (NCBI taxonomy): domain Eukaryota; kingdom Metazoa; phylum Chordata; class Actinopteri; order Acipenseriformes; family Acipenseridae; genus Huso; species Huso huso. Next base: position 6,597,483 of record CM072698.1, on the reverse strand, counting down.
GGGTAATGGAAAAAACAAGACTCACCAGAAAAATCAAATTTGCTCAGCTGGTCGTATGCTTTCGATACGTCAATTGTTTTGTCCACAATATCCACAATCTTCTCAGCTTTTGTTGCAAAAGACACAATGCCCCATTTTGACTCAACTTCATAAGAACTAATCTGGGAGGAAAAGAACAGAAAAACAGAACAAGATAAAGGCATACTGTTAACGGGTTGCAATATGCAAATATGTTCCTTTTTTTTACTACACCCCCTTTACAAGCAGGGGGAGGGTGTGTACAGAGATCCCAGTTAGACAGGAGCTGAGAGACCCAGGGCAGCTTTTAAACTGCTTTACACTGCCCCCTACAGGAGAGAATGTGACTTAAGAAGCAGGGGGAGGGTGTGTACAGAGATCCCAGTTAGACAGGAGCTGAGAGACCCAGGGCAGCTTTTAAACTGCTTTACACTGCCCTCTACAGGAGAGAATGTGACTTTACAAGCAGGGGGAGGGTGTGTACAGAGATCCCAGTTAGACAGGAGCTGAGAGACCCAGGGCAGCTTTTAAACTGCTTTACACTGCCCCCTACAGGAGAGAATGTGCCTTTACAATCAGAGGGAGGATATTACATGGAGCCCAGTTAGACAGTAGTTTTACCTTGTCAATAAAGTCCAGAACGCATTTCTTTGACTTTTCAAAATACTCTTCTCCGACACTTTCAGAAGCATCTAAGATGATGTAGATGTGAAGTTTCCCTCCTTTCTTGAGGACTATCTTTCTTCCAGGTTGTTCTACAAAGAGCAGGCAGCAAAACAAAAAAGTGTGTGAGTAACATTAATACCAGAAGAAATGTAATTCAGTGAGAAATGCTTCAACTGAAAGTCAATTGAAAAAGACTTTCAGTCATACCATGTGTCATTGAATTCATGAAGTTTCCTTTAGTGTTTCTAAAGTCAGTAACATACTGTACATAGTGTACAAAGTGTTTTGTCTAAACTTTGTCAACTCTGCTTAGGATTTAAAAAACAACTTTCCAGCCCTGGTTGTTCTTCACTGGACTCACTGTGTCCTGTTTAAATGACCAGAATGTCACGAGGTGCATATGAGGGCTGAGTGTTAGAAGACAGACAGGACAGACCTGACTCTCACTACTTGGAGGACCTAGAGGAGCTTCCTCGCTCAGTCTGGGAAACAGATACCCATGAGAGCACAGAGGTTTCCATGTGATTGGAACCGAAAAACATATAGGACGGGAAGAGCCCCTACTGCTCGGAGGACTGCGTTCTAGTGGCCTGGGTAGACTCGGCTTCCCAAGGGGCGGAAAGGTCTCGGACCAGGAAACAGAAAGAATTAGACAGAGCCGGCAACAGGCGGCGTCCTCCAGGCTGAGGTCGTACCAGGCGTCTGGTGCCAGGTTGTGAGCCCCAAAGGGACCTGAGAATAAGAAGACAGTTAGAGGCCAGGGTGCGAGAGTTGAGCTTGGCTAGTAGAGACAGGATTAGGATAGAGGCAAAGCGCATGAGCTGTGAAAGTACAGGCGTGGCCGGGGGTCCCCTCTGGCTTCCCATGAGAGCCTCTGCCATATTGGCATATGGGCTGTGAGGCCAGAACCTGAGGCAGAGGGAGTGAGCTTCACTGCCCCCCCAAAAATAGGACCCCCGGCTTCCGCAAACCTCACCGTGAAGAAAGACTGCTTGTTGCACACATAGGATAAAAGTTAGAAAAACAACATAAAATGTTAATAACACGACTATGGATTGGAGGCCGTCTGCACTGTGGAGAGGAAAAAAAACATTCTTTAAGCTTTAAAAATGGGAGAAAACCTCTGGTGGACCTGGCAGAGAGGGCACCCCCACTCCGGGCATGCTAACAATTAATTGCTGGGCTGCTGCAATGTCTGAAGGAGATGTTCTGATGTAAGTCTCTACAGCTGCTGAAGACCAGCGCCCCATGTTCTTGATAAGGTGCTGGTTTACTCCTGTGCTTGCTGCTGAGGTAGCTGCTCCTATCCGGAAGGAGTGTGGTGCATAGAATTGAGGTGCGTACAGATAGATGAGAGGAAACCCAGTGCCTTGTGATAATTGTCCTGGATACATTTGTGAACAGCGGGTCTGATGGGACAGCATAGTTTTTTGTGGCTAGATATTAAGATAGGGCTATAAACTGGCATAATGGAGTGTTCATTTTCGAAAGTTGAATATGCTGCCTTTGCCGAAGTTGATCAGTCTTGGATATTCTGAGATATAGAAGTGGCTGTCAGGGACCAGTGACAAGTCAGAGTGACGAATGCCTAAAGATGGAAACCGGTTCACTGATGGAACTGTGAACTCGGCGCATCGCATGAAGCAGAAAAATGCTATTAAGCTACTTGTTTCCATGGTGAGGTCGTCAGCTGGGTTGAAGCAGCCGCTTCGCAATGTATTGATCAGTTTGGAGAGAATGTCCAACGTTATCAGCTGTCTAGCTGGAGAGAATACAGGGAAGCTCTTTACCATCCCTCAGAGCGTTAGGCGTACTGCTAGAATTGAAAGCAAGGGAGGAGATGAAAGGGACTTGAGGCGGTTCTGGTACTGGATGCCGGAGATGTATGACTGGATTGATGAGCCAGTTTGTGCTAGCAGGGTTTCTTGATTGAATGAATTAAGAACATAAGAACATAAGAAAGTTTACAAACGAGAGGAGACCTTTCAGCCCATCTTGCTCGTTTGATTGTTAGTAGCTTATTGATCCCAGAATCTCATCAAGCAGCTTCTTGAAGGATCCCAGGGTGTTAGCTTCAACAACATTACTGGGGAGTTGGTTCCAGACCCTCACAATTCTCTGTGTAAAAAAGTGCCTCCTATTTTCTGTTCTGAATACCCCTTTATCTAATCTCCATTTGTGACCTCTGGTTCTTGTTTCTTTTTTCAGGTCAAAAAAGTCCCCTGGGTCGACATTGTCTATACCTTTTAGGATTTTGAATGTTTGAATTAGATCGCCACATAGTCTTCTTTGTTCAAGACTGAATAGATTCAATTCTTTTAGCCTGTCTGCATACGACATGCCTTTTAAACCCGGGATAATTCTGGTTGCTCTTCTTTGCACTCTTTCTAGAGCAGCAATATCCTTTTTGTAGCGAGGTGACCAGAACTGAACACAATATTCTAGATGAGGTCTTACTAATGCATTGTAAAGTTTTAACATTACTTCCCTTGACTTAAATTCAACACTTCTCACAATATATCCGAGCATCTTGTTGGCCTTTTTTATAGCTTTCCCACATTGTCTTGATGTCTGAAAACGGGACAAAGCATCGGCAGCGTTATTGAATATGCCCGGTAAGTGGCAAGCTTAAATAATAAAGTTATTTGCTACTGATATCCAAACTAGGCATCTGAGTAATTGCATAATTATAGGGGAAGAGGAGCGCCCTATATTGATTATGTGTTGTCACTAAAAAACAATATTGATTTTCAGGGCCATAGATGACCCCATAGAGAGGCAGCCACGACTATGGGGTATAGTTCCAGCAAGGGTGATGATTTTTGATGAGGTGGGAGTGATTGAATATTCTGTGGCCATGAGCTGATGAACCATTGGGGCCCAAAGAGACCACCGAATCCTGTGTGTGAAGCATCTGTAGCCAGGCTTAGGTCAGGAGCTGCTATGAGGTTGTCGTAAAATAGTGATAGACCGTTCCAGTTTCCAAGCAGAGTTATCCACATCTCTATGTCCTTCCTAGCTTCTGCTGGGATATGGATGGAGGCGTTAAAATTTTGCGTGGTAGTAGAGAGGGTTGTGAATATTAACCCCCCTGTGAGAGGCTCTGCTTTCCTGGGTGAGGGGCAGCGCTGTGAATATTAACCCCCCTGTGAGAGGCTCTGCTTTCCTGGGTGAGGGGCAGCGCTGTGAATATTAACACCCCTTGTGAGAGGCTCTGCTTTCCTGGGTGAGGGGGCGCTGTGAATATTAACACCCCTGTGAGAGGCTCTGCTTTCCTGGGTGAGGGGCAGCGCTGTGAATATTAACACCCCTGTGAGAGGCTCTGCTTTCCTGGGTGAGGGGCAGCGCTGTGAATATTAACACCCTTGTGAGAGGCTCTGCTTTCCTGGGTGAGGGGCAGCGCTGTGAATATGACACCCCTGTGAGAGGCTCTGCTTTCCTGGGTGAGGGGCAGCGCTGTGAATATTAACACCCCTGTGAGAGGCTCTGCTTTCCTGGGTGAGGGGCAGCGCTGTGAATATTAACACCCCTGTGAAAGGCTCTGCTTTCCTGGGTGAGGGGCAGCGCTGTGAATATTAACACCCCTGTGAGAGGCTATGCTCTCCTGGGTGAGGGGCAGTGCTGTGAATATTAACACCCCTGTGAGAGGCTCTGCTTTCCTGGGTGAGGGGCAGCGCTGTGAATATTAACACCCCTGTGAGAGGCTCTGCTTTCCTGGGTGAGGGGCAGCGCTGTGAATATTAACACCCCTGTGAGAGGCTCTGCTTTCCTGGGTGAGGGGCAGCGCTGTGAATATTAACACCCCTGTGAGAGGCTCTGCTTTCCTGGGTGAGGGGCAGCGCTGTGAATATGACACCCCTGTGAGAGGCTCTGCTTTCCTGGGTGAGGGGCAGTGCTGTGAATATTAACACCCCTGTGAGAGGCTCTGCTTTCCTGGGTGAGGGGCTGCGCTGTGAATATTAACACCCCTGTGAGAGGTTCTGATTTCCTGGGTGAAGGGCTGCGCTGTGAATATTAACACCCCTGTGAGAGGCTCTGATTTCCTGGGTGAAGGGCTGCGCTTACCTTTACTAGGAGGCAAGTCTGAATCTGCTGCATGGAGCAGTGCGTTGAGGGAGGTTGAGAAGCATTGAGAGGCCTCCTCTGGCGTGTCATAGGTGTTCTTGTCTGCAAACACAAGAAACAAACAGGCACCACAAAACTTTACACACAGGCTTGGCTACTCCTGCCAATTAAAAGTGTTTTAAAATAACTAGAAGGAACTATAAAGGTCTATGACAAACGTTTCTGCTGGACGTCGTTTTACTGTGATGTGAGGTAGGGAAGTATAGTAGCGTTGCACTGTGCAGCAGGTGAGGTATTTGTACACTGAAGCCTGTGCAGCGCTGATATGCTTCCTGACTATACCCTTTGGAGTATTTTCCCCTCTACATTTGTCTTTTAAAGGAAATCTCTGTTTAAATGTTTTGTAATTGTACATTACAGATATTCCCTTAATCCCCCTTATTGACAATTAGCGTTGGTGATGATGTGACTGTATTAATGTTAACGAAAGAAAAAGAGAGAGCAGACTTTTAACTTTTAAATAGCATAGCTAACTGTTTCATTATGGAGAAAACATGCACTAGATGCTATAGCAATTGCACGGGGTGACTAGTGAAACAGAAAGCTGTCTACACTTGTATTGCAGCCTACATCCCCGGGTCAGACGATATCAACCTTATTGCCTGGATCATGTGTGCAGGAGCTGGTAGCTCTCCCCCTGATAAAGCCTGACTTGGTGTTAAAGTCCAGTTTATCGTGGGCCTCCCCAGCTGCCCTCCCAGAACGACACATTTGGCAGGAAACCCTCCCAATTATAAACTTGACTGAGAGATGTATTCCTTGACCAACCGAGACTAACAACCTGCCCTTTTATGCTTTATGCTTAAAAAAAAGATTGAGATACGACTCATTTAGCGAAACCCCTTTATCATATTCAACATGCAACAAAACCATGGTTACCAACATTCTAATTGAAATAACGTTTGGTCACAGCAGAGCTGTACCTTGTAAAGATAAAGATCCTACATAAATTTAAAAATGGTCTCAGATAAACCGAAGAAAACGCAGCATATAAAAGTGTATTACACAGACTTTTGTAGCATAAATTTGAGAGTAAAAATAATATGCACAGAACAAAACAGTAGGTAGTTGAACAGAACTGACTGGCACTTATTCTTCAGCACAGCTGGAGTCACTGGAAGGTAAGGCAGACAGGCCGCTTCATCCTGCCGTGGAGACGTCGGTCAGGGGATTGTGCTCAATACTCATTAAGTGTTTTCCTCTTGCGCCCCATTTTCAAATCTAACTCGTAACTGTCACCGTAAACCTAGCACAAGCCACCTTATCCTGCTAATTTCAAAAGTAGTCGCTTTGAATGACAGGCACTTGAGCTCTGGAATGCTCTACCATGCACAGTGAGAGACACACCTACATTGACAATTTTTTAAAATAAATTAAAAACATACTTTTATATTAAGGCTTTTATATCTTTTTAATATTTCTTTTATATAGTGTTATTCTATTTATTGGGTTTGAGTTCCTCATCTATTGCTTTTATTTGCTTTCATTTTAAAATGTTGCTTTCTCTTGTTGTTTGTATTGTTTATATTGTACTTCCGAATGTCCTTTTTCTTGTTAAAGTGCCTTGCAATGGCTTGCCATGAAAGGTGCTTTATGAATAAAATTTGATTTGATGATTGACAGCGACCCCTATCCATACAGAGGGGAACGGAGACGGGACACACAGTAAGTATAAAAACCAAACAAACTATAGATGATTTCTAAATTGGTTATTTTTGGTACAATATTGATCTTGCCCAATATAGCAATACATAGGGCTATTCTGTAAAAATATAAGAACATAAGAAAGTTTACAAACGAGAGGAGACAATTCAGCCCATCTTGCTCGTTTGGTTGTTAGTAGCTTATTGATCCCAGAATCTCATCAAGCAGCTTCTTGAAGGATCTCAGGGTGTCAGCTTCAACAACATTACTAGGGAGTTGGTTCCAGACCCTCACAATTCTCTGTGTAAAAAAGTGCCTCCTGTTTTCTGTTCTGAATGCCCCTTTATCTAATCTCCATTTGTGACCCCTGGTCATTGTTTCTTTTTTCAGGTCAAAAAAGTCCCCTGGGTCGACATTGTCTGTACCTTTTAGAATTTTGAATGCTTGAATCAGATCACCGCGTTGTCTTCTTTGTTCAAGACTGAATAGATTCAATTCTTTTAGCCTGTCTGCATACGACATGCCTTTTAAACCCGGGATAATTCTGGTTGCTCTTCTTTGCACTCTTTCTAGAGCAGCAATATCCTTTTTGTAACAAGGTGACCAGAACTGAACCCAATATTCTAGGTGAGGTCTTACTAATGCATTGTAAAGTTTTAAAATTACTTCCCTTGATAAACTAGAGTATAGGCTATACTTTTTATTTATTTATTTATTTATTTATTAATAAATTTAGTCATTGCCAATTATTTTTATTATTTTCTCCCCAATTTGGAAATAGCCAATTATTTTTAGGCTCAGCTCACTGCTACCACCCCTGCGCTGACTCGGGAGGGCGAAGACGAACACACGCTGTCCTCCGAAGCGTGTGCCGTCAGCTGACCGCTTTTTTTCACACTGGGGACTCACCATGCAGTCACCCAAGTGCTACAGCGTCGGAGGACAATGCAGCTCTCTGGCAGCTTACAGGCAAACCCGCAGGTGCCCGGCCAGATTACAGGGGTCGCTGGTGCGCAGTGAGCCGAGGACACCCTGGCCGACCTAACCCTCCCTCCCCCCCGGGTGACGCTCGGCCAATTGTGCGCCGCCCCCTGGGATCTCCCGTCCTCGGTTGGCTGTGGAATAGCCTGCACTCGAACTTGCGACGTCCTGACTATAGAGCGCATCCTGCACTCCACGTGGAGCGCCTTTAATGGATGCGCCACTCGGGAGCCTATTTATCATTTTTTTTAAGGAAGAAAAGAAGCTGTGCATTAGCCATGTATTGAGAAATGTCTTTGTCCAAGCTGTAAAAAGAATATGAGCACTGCTGTTCCATAACTAATGTATGCATGTTGATTCAGCTGTATTACAAATTGTAATACAATATAGTTCTCATTATGTTACACTTAATACACTTTAAATTGAGTTTAAAAAAATCTGCTGCCATCGGGTACACAACAGACAAGTTTATATGCTTTTTTACAATGGGTAGGCTATCTTTTATATTCATGAATGTATGTAGGCTATTTATTTAAGCTACAACTTTTTAAACGTGTCTACATACATGTAGTTCTATACTCTCTCATTTACTTCATTTTAATTAATTACACATAGCCTATCATTGGAATATCTGTCAAATGACAATACGATGACATTATGCGCCGATAAAGATGCAATCATGAAAATTGTCATTTGCTGTGAGGATAAAATACTCGCAGGCGGGCTGCTACCTGATTTGAACAGCAATCGATGTCCAAGCACTCTCTGTTTTTTGTTGTTGATCTTTGTAATCAGCTCTATCAGCTTCATATAGGCAGGGGTAACAAGTTATTATGCTCAGAAGCTTCTCTACAAACAGCCCGTCTTCCATTATTAGTGGAGCGTCAAAGATTTTATAATGTATCACCTAGCAATGAAGTCAGCGACGAGGTCAAAGTTCAGCTGACTTGAACTCTCAGCGACGTTAACAGTGTTTTCAAGCAGAGCGATTGACAGCGACACTATAAACTGCACAGCAACACGAGAGCTCTTCATTGACGGTCGGGAGAAACCTGCCTTAAGTCATTAATGTAGATTAGGAAGAGCAAAGGAACTAATGCTGATCCGTGTGGTACTCCACTGGTTACCTTGCTCCATCCCTCCTGAGTTCAGTTTGAGAATTAATCATTTATGCTGGACTTTGTCAAAAGCTTTCTGGAAATCTAATAAACCATGTCATATGCTTGATGATGTTGCATCCTCAAAAGAATCAAGCAGGTTAGTTAGACATGATCTCCCTTTCCTAAAGCCATGCTGACTGTCTCCCAGGATATTGTTACCATATAGGTATGGCTTCTCTTTTTTGAGTTTTATTAATTTTTCAGTGCTTATTTTTAGCTATTTTCGAGTTTTTTTTCGGGGCTTTCGTTTTTGATATACTGTATTAAATGAGTGTTTTCGGTTACTTTCCAAAATGTTTGAGCATTATTTTTTCATGTCAAAATATGTATAGTAACTTGACAGGACTTGCACACTTAAGTTGTACCTTCTTTCCTTACATTTTGCCACAATTTTGTTTTAAATCCTCCCGTATCTTAACTGTAATACAGCTTTAAATCCCGCTAACAGCCTCCATCCTGATTGTAATCTCGTTTTAAATCTCGCAAGTGGAGCCTCCCAATAGAAATGTAGGAATGTGCTGTCACGCAATAGTTGGGGTGTGTTTAAAGTATTCAGAACGAATCAATGATAGATACAAGTCAGGAAGGCGGGACACTGCCCAGCAGCGCTGTGAAATGTATTTATTATTATTATTGTAGTATGTTTTATTTTTTTTAATGAGAAAAGGGTAAAATCAATGTGAATAGATAAACCATTTCCACAGTTTTTCTGTTGTTTTCCTGTGTCTATCCACCGATTTAATTTGTATTGGGGGTGTTTTATCGGGTTTTATCGGTTAAAACCGAAAATCAGAAGCCCTACATATAGGTAATATTCCATTTTGGATCTTATTATAATTTACATAAGTTTACATATAATATAAGTCTTAAAGGCTTATTGGTCTGTAGTTACCTGGTTCAGTTTGTCTCCCTTTTTGTGCCTCAGTATTACAACCCCAGTAGGATAACCTCTGTCTCAAGAGACTGTTGCATGATCATGGTTAGCGGTTTGTAAATATTATTGAATACTATTGGGAGGATCTCCAATGAAATCAAACTCCGTTCCTTTTTTATTTTTTTAAATCATGTTAATACAATGTGCTACTCATCTCACGGTCTGAAGTGCTTAGACCGAGATTTTTTTTAAGTCAGTTTGCGTAAAAATGATGCAGCAAACATTTATAATTTAAAATATATTTAAAATGTTATGGTAAATTCAAATTTTTTTTATGGGGGGGGAATAAATTTATCCACCCCTGGGATGATAACTGAAAATGCACTCCCAGGGATAAAAAAAAAAGCTGAGCCAGGGAAATTCCCCCATCTCTCCCATCAGATCACACCCTGCATACATAAAGTGCCTATAGTAAGTGCCTATAGTAAGTATTCCTTCCGCTCTCTGCTTGACCCTCTTCAATCCGGGTTCCGCACTGCACACTGCACAGAGACCGCCCTCCTCTGTGTAACTGAATCTCTGCTCTCTGCTAAGGTTGTCTCCCTCTTCTCCATTCTAATTATCCTTGAGCTCATCTCTGCCTTTTATCATGTTACTCTCCTCTCTTCTCTCTCTCTGCTCTTGCCTGGTTTTCCTCCTATCTTTATAACCACTTGTGACAGAGAAAGAATGATTCTTGGTGTTAGATCTCCCTCCTAACCTGTGAGGGCGCTTTGTAAAGGTAACAGAGTATCCTGGACTGGATGGCCAGACAGGTCATTCCCAGGGTTCTGCAGAAGTCAGCCACCTCGAAAGGGGGCGGAGCTACGGTACACTAAAGCATTGACCTGGAAGTGAAACGGCGTGGCATCTGCGGATTGGAGGAGTGGTTGCACTTGTTAACCAAGGGGTCATGGTTGACGGTATATACAGTGCCTTGCATAAGTATTCACCCCCCTTGGACATTTTCACAGTTTGTTGTGTTACAACCTGAAATCTTGATGCATTTAATGAAAAATAAAAAAACTGAAAAGTCTTGGTTAGATAAGTATTCACCCCCCTGAGTCAATACTTGGTAGAACCACCTTTGGCAGCAATTACAGCTGTGAGTCTTTTGAGGTAAGTCTCTACCAGGTTTGCACATCTGGATTGTGTAATATTCGCCCGTTCTTCTTGGCAAAATTGTTCAAGCTCTGTCAAGCTGGATGGGGATCGTAGGTGGACACAAATCTTCAAGTCTTGCCACAGATTCTCAATTGGATTCAAGTCCGGGCTTTGACTGGTTCACTGTAGGACATTCACTTTCTTGTTTTTAAGCCACTCGAGTGTCGATTTTGCTGTGTGCTTGGGGTCATTGTCCTGCTGAATGGTGAATCTCTGTCCCAGTCTTAGGTATTTTACAGACTGAAGTAGGTTTACCTCAAGCACCATCCGTTTTCCCCTCTACCCTGAAAAGCTTCCCATAGCATAATGCTGCCACCACCATGCTTCACAGCAGGGATGGTGTTACCTGGGTGATGTGACCAGACGTAACACTTTGCATTTAGGCCAAATAGTTCAGTTTTTGTTTCATTGGACCACAGAATCTTTTGCCAGTCTTTTCAGAGTCTCCCACATGACTTTTTGCAAATTCCAAGCAAGATTTTACATGGGCTTTTTTCAGAAATGGCTTCCTTCTTGCCACTCTTCCATACAGGCCAGATTTGTACCTGAGCTATTGTTGACACATGGACAGTTTCTTACAACTCAGCCATGGAACGCTGTAGGTCTTTCAGAGTTGTCATTGGCCTCTTGCTGGCTTCTGTGACCAATGCCCTTCTTACCCGGCTGCTCAGTTTGGGAGGACGGCCTGCTCTAAGCAGATTCTGGGTGGTGCCGTATACCTTCCACTTCTTAATGACTGTGCTCCAAGGGATATTCAATGCCTTTGAAATCTTTTTATACCCCTCCCCTGATCTGTGCCTTTCCACAACTTTATCCCAGAGTTGTTTTGAAAGCTCCTTGGTCTTCATAGTAGTATCATTGCTGTGAATGCACTACCCAACTTTGGGACCTTTTAATCTGAAATCATGTGAACCACTTTTATTGCACACAGGTGGACTCCATTTAACTTATTGTGTGAATTCTGAAGGCAATTGGTTGCACCTGAGCTTATGTAGGAGTGTCATAGCAAAGGGGGTGAATACTTATCTAATGAAGACTTTTCAGATTTCTATTTATAATTGATTTGTTTTTTCCCCCCCCCCATTTTTTCACACATTGAAAGTGTTGAGTAGGTTGTGTAAATCAAAGGAAACAAATCCCATTTAAATGCATCAAGATTTCAGGTTGTAACACAACAAACTGTGAAAACGTCCAAGGGGGGTGAATATTTACTATAGGCACTGTACATACATGGGCTGTGGTGGAGGTGGTCTCCTCGGAGCTGTGGTGGAGGTGGTCTCCTCAGGGTTAAGTGGAGGTGGTCTCCTTCGGGCTGTGGTGGAGGTGGTCTCCTTGGGGTTGTGGTGGAGGTGGTCTCGGGGCTGTGGTGGAGGTGGTCTGAAGACGGCACCGACTCCTCCCCCTCTGGCTCTGGAGACGGCACCGGCTCCTCCCCCTCTGGCTCTGGAGACGGCAGCAGCTCCTCCTCCTCTGGCTCTGAAGACGGCACCGGCTCCTCCCCCTCTGGCTCTGGCTCCTCCCCCTCTGGCTCTGGAGACGGCACCGGCTCCTCCCCCTCTGGTTCTGGAGATGGCAGCAGCTCCTCCCCCTCTGGTTCTGGAGACAGCAGCAGCTCCTCCTCCTCTGGCTCTGAAGATGACACCGGCTCCTCCCCCTCTGGCTCTGAAGATGACACCGGCTCCTCCCCCTCTGGCTCTGGAGACAGCAGCAGCTCCTCCTCCTCTGGCTCTGGAGACAGCAGCAGCTCCTCCTCCTCTGGCTCTCGGAATTACACCAGCTCCTCCCCCTCTGCCCCTCTGACTTTTCTTTTAAAAGCTGCATCATAAAATGTGTGTGATGTTCACCGCACAGCCATGTTAACATAGCAGCACTGTATCAGCAGTAATTACTGTAGTGATCACTGTGTGCAGCAGCTCTTGAGCGCCACAATAATTGACATGCGCAAATGGAAACTGGTCCTCTAACTCTGAATCCAAATTGCTCCTCCCAGATTTGAACTTTTATTTCGGTAAAAAAAAGTGTGACTTCAATTTGTATGAATGCTGTATTTCTTATGCTCGCTAGTATTAGTATTTCTTTTGTTGCTTATTTCTTTGTATGCTAGACTGTGCTACATTTCATTCAGTGCATTTCAATACAACAATTTACATAGGCCTATAGCAAAGTTTCCCCACAGTAAAAGCACAGCAAAGTGTAATAAAGCACAGTGAAAGCATGGTAAAGCATAGCAACGTGTAATAAAGCATAGTGAAAGCATGGTAAAGCATAGCAACGTGTAATAAAGCATAGTGAAGTTTAGTAAAGCAAAGAGAAAGCATGGTAAAGTTTCCCATAGTAAAAGCATAGCAACATGTAATAAAGCACAGTGAAAGCATGGTAAAGTATAGCAACATGTAATAAAGCACAGTGAAAGCATGGTAAAGTATAGCAACGTGTAATAAAGCACAGTGAAAGCATGGTAAAGTATAGCAACATGTAATAAAGCACAGTGAAAGCATGGTAAAGTATAGCAACATGTAATAAAGCACAGTGAAAGCATGGTAAAGTATAGCAACATGTAATAAAGCATAGTGAAAGCATGGTAAAGTATAGCAACATGTAATAAAGCACAGTGAAAGCATGGTAAAGTATAGCAACGTGTAATAAAGCACAGTGAAAGCATGGTAAAGTATAGCAACGTGTAATAATAGCACATTGAAGGCATGGTAAAGTATAGCAACATGTAATAAAGCACATTGAAAGCATGGTAAAGTATAGCAACGTGTAATAAAGCACATTGAAGGCATGGTAAAGTATAGCAACATGTAATAAAGCACATTGAAAGCATGGTAAAGTATAGCAACGTGTAATAAAGCACATTGAAAGCATGGTAAAGTATAGCAACGTGTAATAAAGCACAGTGAAAGCATGGTAAAGTATAGCAACATGTAATAAAGCACAGTGAAAGCATGGTAAAGTATAGCAACGTGTAATAAAGCACATTGAAGGCATGGTAAAGTATAGCAACATGTAATAAAGCACATTGAAAGCATGGTAAAGCATAGCAACGTGTAATAAAGCACAGTGAAAGCATGGTAAAGTATAGCAACGTGTAATAAAGCACATTGAAAGCATGGTAAAGTATAGCAACATGTAATAAAGCACAGTGAAAGCATGGTAAAGTATAGCAACGTGTAATAAAGCACAGTGAAAGCATGGTAAAGTATAGCAACGTGTAATAAAGCACATTGAAAGCATGGTAAAGTATAGCAACGTGTAATAAAGCACATTGAAAGCATGGTAAAGTATAGCAACGTGTAATAAAGCACAGTGAAAGCATGGTAAAGTATAGCAACGTGTAATAAAGCACAGTGAAAGCATGGTAAAGTATAGCAACGTGTAATAAAGCACAGTGAAACATGGTAAAGTAAGCAACGTGTAATAAAGCACAGTGAAAGCATGGTAAAGTATAGCAACGTGTAATAAAGTACATTGAAAGCATGGTAAAGTATAGCAACGTGTAATAAAGCACAGTGTAAGCATGGTAAAGTATAGGTAACCCAGAGAGATGTGGTACAGCATAATAAAAAATCATGGCATACTGTGGTAAACCAAGGTGAATGCATAGTAAGTCTGTATAACCATGGGACAACTGCAACATTTCAGTGCAGATTTACCGTCGTAAATGTTTCTAAGGGATGGCATTCTACATAGGTGAGAAAATTATTACATTTTATACACCCTATTGCTGTGCTACCTTTAAACGGGTTGGACTGTGATAAGGCAATACGAGGCTCTGACTGTGATATTGCAATATGAAGGTTGACTGTCTTATTGCAATATGCAAGGTTGATTGTGATATTGCAATACGCGGAGTTGACTGTGATGTTGCAATATGCAGGGTTGACTATTATGTTTTAGAAAGATGAAAAATTGGGTCAGCTTTATGCTGTCTTAATATAAGGTGATCAGCTGCTAGAAACAGGAGGATGGAAGATAGTCAAAGCATTGCAGCCAATTAGTCACGTATCACCCTAATTAAGATGCATATATAAACTGGACCAGGATACCATTCTTTGGGCTCATTCAGGACTGAGATGACATCATCCAAATCCTGACCTGTGAGAACGGCTCCCCGGTTCAGGTAGGTATTACGCACCTATTCAGTAACCATTTAAAACTAGTTGACTCTTATATTTTGTCTAATATACCTGTATTGTTTCTGTATTCTCAATAACCAATGGATACCATTGCTCAAGACTTTACCATTGTTCAAGACTTGTCATTGTTATTTAATAATTCATATTAAATAACTATTCATTAATACAAGGCTTTGGATATTTGATATAAATATAATAATTAATAACCACAATACCCTACAAGGGTTTGACTGTGATATTGCACTCATAAAAAAGGTAAAGGTGGCCGTTAAACAAAGGACACAGCACAAACAAAAGACAGATGTCATTTGCAGCTCTGTGCTCTTTATAAACCCTCTGCTTTGAACTCACAGTAGCAGGCTGGCTCGGTGCCGGTCCACTCATGGTTCTTCTCGCACACCCGCTCTGCGGACCCGAACATGAAGAGGCCTGTATCACACCGGTAGGTCACCTTGTCATCGATCCCGAACCAGTCCCCTGTCCTGCGGGAGCCAGGTGGGATGCCAGGGTTAGGACAGTACTCCACTGTGCAGGGAGGGAGGGGACGAGAGGGCAACGTCACACAAGGTTAATGGGGAGCTATGGGTATGAAACATAGACCGGACACTACCTCCCCTCTCCCCTCTCCACCTCTTCACAGATGCGCATTGCTCCACACCCTTTCTCCCCCTCCCATCTCACTCAAAGTATTGTCAACTCCACCATAACAGAGACAAACTCCTAAAAATAAAGAGGTTTGGCATACAAATCGCAAATTGCTATTTTTCCAAACATAAACTAGTATTTCAATACTAAGAGGCAGCTTATATTGATAGTTGGCTTCAAAACTTCATTACTAGTAACTTATATTGCTTAACTAACAGCTCAAAGCTATTTACAAAACTGTATTACTGCATCTCAAAATGCTTTACAAAATAACTAATACAATCCAAATAACTAATAAGCATAACAAACTACTATCTAGAATGGTCCTACCTGTGTTATCAGCACCCTACTCAGCTTCTTGGTTAAGGTTGCTTTGACAGCTGCTGCGATGTCACTGCTGGAGTGTTGCGCGCTTAGCCATTTCAAATAGTTGTTTGGAAGGCTTCAGTTCACAGCAGGTCGGACCATTTGTTCTCGTTATGAGTACAGCAGATAAAACGTTGCTGCACATTCTGGAACGGAAAGAAGTTTTGTTTCTCCACATTTGGGAGAAAACACGCTCCACGCTAGCCTGATCATAAGGGAGGATCAAAAGTGTAGCAATCAGTTTCGAAAGATCTGGGTCCCGCTTTTCCTGTGCCCCATTTTGTTAAGGTCCAGGACTCACTCGTCCAGTTTGGTTAATCCTGGCTGGAAATCAGGCAGTTCAGAGTCCACTTGGTACTGGTTCCACTCGTTCAAGATTGTTTGTTTTTCATCCTCAGACTTCGTCACATATGTAAACCGTGTCAGTAGATTAAGAATGGTATCTTCATCATAATCCAATTTTTTAGGTGGATGTAGCAATCCTAACACTTGAAGAGTTTTGTCTGCTAGTGGTAATTTTTTTAGCAGTTTCTGGACTGCTGCAGAGTAAAACTTTCTGACTCCAACATAGAAACTGTCAAGAGTAGTATTGTTTAAATCTGTATTAGTGGCGAAACAAACTTTAGTTTTAACACCCACTGATAATTTCTTGTTTTCTTTCTGATTAACCAAATCTTGGAAATCCACCATGGTTACATCACTGGCACTGCTTATCACATCCGACTTTACAAATCGATGAAGCATTGTTTAGAGCAGTTTGTGTTTTGAGCAGTTTCACACTTTCTTCCCATCGATAGGCAACTCTTGAATCATATTGTAGGCTAATAAATCATCCAGCCCATGTTCCAAAAACAGAAAGTAAAGTTGCACCTCCTCGTCCGTATGTAGGTGTTAATCGGCTGAACTCAGCCAGGATGTTCTGTTTCAGAATTACTTCCAGAATATGCTTTAAGGGGCTCCCACTGGTTATTGCACCTTGCTACTGCTTGACGGAGACTGAGCAACATTGTTCCTCCGTGTTTGATTAGTTGAAGCTCGTCTGCATCACACCAGTGCTGGTATTGGTGGTACTCCTCTTTTCGTTTTGCGCTACCATTAAATTAATAAAAAATGTCCACTAGCAGATCCTCTACCATGACATTGGCAGAGTCAGAAGAGAAGCCGATTACATTTTCCCATGGTTCACAAAAACAGAATTTATGACACTGAACAGGTTTTTCTGCATTAGCTATATTGCAAATTTCTATTGCCCAGAGGTCTGTTTTCACAACTTTAAGAGTCTGATTAAAGTATCTAATCATAATGCAAGCCTCCTTGTCGTTACAAACATTGTTACTCTCGTTCACCATTAAAGTTACCAGGCCCGTTTTGGCATGCATCAAAACTGATTCCGAATGGTGATCGGCAAGAGCTTTTAATATTGCAGTAGCTTTGGTTCGGCCACAGGAAAATTCCTTTGCAATGCTTGAATCTGGAAACATCAACTTTACGAGTTTTGTGAAATGATCTGCAAAACCAATCGGTAAACCATGTTCTGCAATGGCTTGGCAAAAAAATACTTCAGCATTTGTAACCTTCTGGCCTAAAGTCTGCTGAACTGGATTAAAAAAACTGTTTTTTCCCGTGTTTTTTGAGGTTGTTTACTCCAGAATTCCCAATGTTGATGTCTTCAGAACAAACCAGACAGAAAGCATGTTCATCTGAAAGTTTACTTCTTTTTACTGGGAAATAACTGCTCCAGTCTGTATTGTATTTGCAACTGTAGTGGCGTCACTTCTTTGGGTTTTCCTTCTCCGACATGACTGTTCTGTAGTGTGAAGTTTTGTGCCGGCACATCAGAAAAGATCGCGAATGAGGTTTAATTTTACTTAGAAATCGCGTCTCGCAATAAATTCGCAAGAGTTGGCAAGTCTGCACTCAAAGTCTCTGCACTCTCCCCCTCCCCCTATATGACAGTCGCTGTTACACTCCTTCCCTCCCCTCTCTCTCCTCCCCTCCTTTTCCCCCTTTCCCTCACTCACAGCCATTGTCACACTCTCTCTTCCCTTCACCCTCTCCCCCTTTCCCTATACCTCCTTCCCCCCTCCTCCTCTCACTCACAGCCGTTGTCACAGATGGGGGTCTCTCCGCTCCATTTCCCGTTGGGCTGGCAGGTTCGAGTGGGGGACCCCCGTAGCTGGTACCCCTCAAAGCAGGTGTGGGAGATGCTGTTCCCTACAAGGTACTCCCCCAGCATGGGCTTCACTGACCCATGCTCCAGTCTGGAAGGGTCTGGGCAGGTGATCCCTGAGTCAGAAAGAGACATAGAGAGAATCACTCACGCATGGCCCATGCAGTCCAGGGCAGAGCTTCACTCAGTACAGTAAAACCTAGATTACTGGAACCCCGATCATCCCAACTGCCCCCTTCAGCTGTTGATCCATTTCTGGTGTTACTGACTTTAATAAGGCACATCTGAGTTTGTTGTCTATACAATGTGGTTAATGAAGCTCATAGTAAAATCAATGAGATAGACCTTTGCCATGGAGTTTGCAGAGTTTGTTGTTGTGTTTCTGTAATGATGAACTGAAACAAAGCCATGTCACCCCTAGCTATTGACTCGATGTGGTAAATTTAGAGAGACTCAAAGAAACTCAAAGGAAATTCAATGACAAACATTTCAATGTCTTCAATCAGAAGGGCTTCCCATAAAAGTGTTTGTCATTGAGTTTGCTGGGTTGTAGTGTTACTGAAAGAAACGTATTAAACTCAATGGCAAATCGCAGCTACAGCGAGAAAGAAATTGGGTGGAAACTTTAGTTTGAGTTTGTGGCGCTGATCCTGTGACAGTTCCCCCCGAGACTCACACTTGCAGACCACCTCCCTGGTCGTGCCCCACGTTGGTGTCCTCAGGGGGCTCCAGTGTCCGTAGCGATCGCACTTCTGGCTCTGCACGGGGTAGGGGTACATGCCCTGGGGGCAGGTGTACTTCACCACACGGCTGTGGCTCACGCCAGTTGGCCAGTAGCTGCCCCCGTTAATCTTGATGGAGTCCATAGCACACTCCACAGTGCTATGATAACGGCCTGAGAGAAACACAGGCACACAATTAGAGACACAGAGACTGACAGAGAGACACAGACACACATCTAAAAGCACATTTCTTTTAAACAAAGGACTGTATTTGCCCCGTGAAGGAAACCTTTCATTTTCACAGAGACTTTACTGTCATGATTTGTTCAATTCTAGATAGCGGTACCCACAAAACCAAACATTTCCACGTTACGTTTGTAGATATGTTTGAAAAATAATATTTATGGCAATAAAGTTTCGTAGAAACTAGGCTTGTTTCACATTCATCCCACATGAGTTAGTCCATGTATTTTCACATTATTATTATTATTATTATTATTTATTTCTTAGCAGACGCCCTTATCCAGGGCGACTTACAATCGTAAGCAAATACATTTCAAGTGTTACAGTACAAGTAATACAATAAGAGCAAGTTAAATACAATGACTTTGGTTCAAGCAAGTACAAGTGTGACAAAATACAATTCAATAATACAGCAGACACACCAAACATAACAGTGACAATGATAGTTGGCCAGATATGATTAAATACAAAATACAATAAGGACCACTGGAAGAAAAGATGGAGTTAAACACTTCTTCCAACAAGTTCCAAAACATAAACAAAACTACACTGGAATTCAATAATACAGAGATAAAATGACAGTAAAATCTGGGGGACTGAAAAGATTCCAAAAGCGAGCTGTTTTAAATACAGACACATGATTAAGGAAGGGTGATACAGTGTCCCAGGGGAAAACAAAGGAAAGTCGTTACAGGTGCTGTCTGAAGAGGTGAAACCTTTGTAAATGCATTAAAATGGTCAGAGACTTTGTCCCAGGTACAATGAGGAGTTCTACAGGTGCTGTTTGAAGAGGTGAGTCTTAAGGAGGCGCCGGAATGTGGTCAGGGACTGGGCAGTCCTGACATCTGTAGGAAGGTCGGGCTCTGGAGGCAGGGGAGCGTAGAAGAGGTAGAGCCAGTCTTCTAGTGCAGGCGGAGCGGAGAGGTCGAGTGGGGGTGTAGGGAGAGATGAGGGTCTGGAGGTAGCTGGGTGCAGTCTGGTCAAGGCATCTGTAGGCTAGTACAAGAGTCTTGAACTGGATGCGAGCGGTGATCGGGAGCCAGTGGAGTGAGCGGAGTAGTGGAGTTGTATTATAGCACAAATATAAAAGTCTTTGTATTTTGGAATCCTCTGCCACTGTCTCTCTCAGCATTCTGTCAAACATATATTTTGGTTGTTGTCCGAGTAACAATCCCAACTTCCTGTTGCTGTTGTCTCAATGGGGGTGTTGCCAACGAGTGTACATGGCAAAAGTGAACCATCTCAGGGACCGCTATGTTCACAGTAGAGAAAAAAACAGAGCAAAGCTGTCGCAGAGCCCTCTCTGGAGCAGGACACTTTTAGGGCGGCTGGACCTGGGCTGGTTGAGTTTACACGACCAAAAAGAAGATGTCTCAGAGTCGGCTTAAAAGTGGCTAGTGTAAACAGGGTAAAAGTCCTCCTGTTCACCTGAAGGTGTGTAAGATTTTAAATATTGTATTAATAATTTTACAATTCTCTTGCTCCTTAATTCTCTCCCCCCACTTGTGTAACCTCGCACACAATCAAAAGGCCTGTCTGTAACACAGGATAAGATTGGGTTCTTCTGATGGTTCAAATGACCTTTTGTTTTGTAAGTGTTGTTACCACAACACCTTGGGCTGGTGCCTGCTTCTATCACACAGACAAGATAAGAAACTGATTTGTTTTATGATCTACAGTATTGTTACCTCTGGATGAGACTCCTTTGTTCTGTGTTAATTAAAATGCTGATTACGATCTAGAAGTCTCAAACCTTGACCGGCTTGATCTTAAGAGACTTTGGATGGGCGTCTCCAAAGGGGGCTGGTTTTGTTTTCTATTTAAACCTCTGTATTACTGTATTTAGGTACAGTATGATTTACTCTTTCATCAAGCTCACCTGATGGCATTGAAGGGTCCTGAAGAGTTAAACCTACAGTATTGTTTTGTTTGAAGATTTGTCTGTGCAGTTCATACGTGGTTACATTCTGTACTGTGTAACATTGGATTTCCTTTTTGTCAAATCGTTTTTATTGAAAATCACATCAAGAGGTCTGGGATTATTATTTTTGAGAAATAAACAACCCTTCATTATTACATGTGTGTGCCTGCCCGAGCTCCCAGAGGAAAGGTAAGCTACCTGACTTCTGAAATTACTTGTTGCTGCATTATTCTGTATACTGATACTGTTAAGAATAATGTGTCTAACTGTTGAATATTGGCATCAATAAATATAACTATGTTAAACTTTTAACCATCAATTGGACAGGAGTGCTTAAAACCAGTGCTGTCCAAAACAAACCGCTGACTAGCCACAAGTGTGGCTACAGCAACACCATTTTAGCCACATGCACTATTTAGTAGAAAATGCCTTCCATACACTTACACAGTACAGGTAAATATACCTCAACACCTTGGCTCGGCCTTGTCTGCAGGTTTAAGCACTTTCGTGCAATTTTATTATTCAGAAAACCAAAATAAACAAACTAAATGGTTGGGACATTTTCCCAACAAAACCACTCTTTTTAATTTAAGCAGGCTGGGCAAAGGCTGCACTGGTTTACTTACAGCACTGACTCGGCTACCAGCTCCCTGTTGGTCCTGTCTAATGAAGCTTCAAGCTCCTTTTTTATTCTGTGTGGCTGTTCCCTGCTTTGAGACCAGACACATTCTAATTACATTCTAATTACAGTCCTGAACTGTTGCAGGTTTAGAAAATCAAACACAAACAGTCCCATTCCATATAAAACAGCGAATCCAGCATTGATTGGGCAAGCAGTACTCATTGTTTCTGTCTTTCCTGGTTTCCAGCGTCTCGCTCTGGTTTCTCCATTCCTTTAATCGCTCTCGCTTCTCTTCCACCTCCTCTCTAGTTCAGCCAGCTTTTTAAATCTGCCGCTGTTACCCAGACAGCACTGGCTGACTTCGCTAGGGTTGTTGGGAAATTGAGTTCTTCTCTATAATGTGGCATCTGGTTTTTCATTTTTGTTACATACAATACTACAATCTTTACTATTGTACCCTTTACATACCTCTACTCTGCAAGATGGGCCGAATGGCCTCCTCTCGTTTGTAAACTTTCTTATGTTCTTATGTTCTTTTATATATATATATATATATATATATATATATATATATATATATATATATATATATATATATATTATTTATTTATTTCTTAGCAGACGCCCTTATCCAGGGCGACTTACAATCGTAAGCAAATACATTTCAAGTGTTACAATACAAGTAATACAATAAGAGCAAAAGTCAGTTTGACGCATTCAGGAATTACAATGTATATGGATGTTGTGAGCATCAGCAGTTTACTCTGGCCCTCCACTGATGTTTTCTGCGGTTGTGGCAGCTTTGACTGTTGTTGATGCTGTTTGGTTTGGGTGGGGGGAGGTCAGGTTTGTCGTTTAATGGTCTTTGGTTCACGTTGATCAGGGTCTTCAAAAACCTGTGATCACGGCAACTCAGAATGAACTGTGCATGAGCAGCTGGTGTGAGGTGTTGTGGGGGCAAGTCCATCACATTTACCCAGTGGTTCTCAACAGGGGGGGTGCTCCCCTTAGGTGGGGAGAGAAGGCACGGCAGGGTCAGCTAAACAATGCACGATTACACGCGAAAAATGCAGAGTAGAAACATGCAAAAATGTCTAAGACTTTTGCACAGCAGAGTATACAGTCAGCACCCAGATACACGTCAGTCGCATTTTACCACCCTTGTATTAAGAATAAAATCAATCCCCATTATATATACTGTATATATATGTAACAAATTAATGCACCTACCCGTCACACGTGATTTCCGACTCCGTCACCAGTTTTCTCATACAAAGCCCATCTCTTCAATGTTACAATTTATCTGAATATCCGTCACAGCCCACCTTTAAAAAAAATCTCTCTAATGCCAAATCAGTCTGTCTTATATTGCGCAGTTACACAGCGCGTCCTCCAGTTTCACCTGATGAAAATGCAGCCAAAACAAAGCGACCGAGACAAGCTACGGTAATGTAACAGTTAATCATTAAACCATCTTAAATCTGTGATCTTTAGTTGTTTTTGTGCATCTTCATTTGCAAGTGAGCTGTGACATTATGGCCTTATCAAGCACTTACTGACTTTGGATACTGTTTTAATTCTGGAAACAGTTTTTTTTTATTTGTAATCTTTTGGTGTTGCTAAAATGCATTGCCTTTTACTTTTTATACAGTTCTGTGCATGGATAACAATTAGATTTCATTTTGTTGTCAGGTCGTTAATGGGAAGTTTTACATACTGCTACAATACGTACCGGATTTAAAAACAGGGTTAGACTCCTACAGAAAATAGTGAGTGGACTATGGGTTTAACCAATGTTGAGCAATGGTGCACATTTTCCTACCCACAAGGGGTTTTGTGACCCCAGGCCCCAGTACCAGTGAAGTCAATTTTACACCTAAAAAGATGAAGACATTGATCTATAGATATTATTTGGGGAGCCAGGTCCATGAAAAATCATACTGTTAGTTGGATGGGAAAATCTTTATTTGCATTTAAATTTATTACATGGAGTGTGACAGGGTGGCTGGGTGGTGACGTCAGGGCAGAAGCAGGAACTAAACTGAAAAATACAGTTTTTAACTGTATTATTGTATTATTTCAATAATACAAAAATAAATAAAAAAGGATTAACAAAAAGACTTGCTCACGGAGTGAAAATAAAAGGTTTAAACAAAACAAAATCACGAACACAAAATAATAAATAATACAGGTCAGGCTGGGCTGTAGCCTTCACTGTTCCTGTATATTTTTTTCTTTTAATTTCGTGCTTGCTCTCTCCGCTCTAACACCCACCCTTAGTGCAGCGAGCTGCAGGCTTTTATGCAGGTGACCATCTCCCGATTTAGCAACAAATTAATCACTTAATTAATTCGGGAGATGGCCTCCTTCTGCACAAGGTTTTCTAATTACTGTGGACGGGGCGACCCATCCACGCTACTAAACAAATACAATAACAAAACACAGCTACGCCATCATAAATAAATCATAATATAAACAAACACAAAACAATAATCTGCACAGGGGCGGAGGGGGAGACCCCGTTCTAAAAATAAATAAACAAATCAATGTACACCTTGCCCTGTTACAGGAGATTGGAACTTGGAGATTGGAAGTTTTAGGCTACCAATAATCAGTATAATAATTAGAATTAACAGTGGAGCATATGCTGTCACTGTTGGGTAGATTTTCTATGGAAGGTTCCCAGCCCAGAATAAAGAGACTCTCCCTCTCTAAACTAGGAGGGCTATTCTTGCCTCTTTTTGAGAAATATTATTTGGCTGCAAGGCTATCGGTGCAATACTGCATTTTAAAAAATGTTAATGTGGAATGTACCCACCACATGAAACCATTTGGCAAAATAATCTGACTATTCACATCTCCTGGTCCCCCCAAAAATTGTTTAAACATTTTGAATAAATTGTATTTTGCATACACTAAATGTCTGGTATAATGTTAACATTTTTTTAGGATTAGACTATAATTTAAAACTGGAGAACAAAGACATTTCGTCCACAAAATAGAAAGTATGGCTTCAACACACTGCAGGACATCTCCGGATGGCACACTGTTATCTTTTGACACGCACAGTCAAGCACAATACAATAGCAAAGGCACTCGGTTCTTTCAAGTCCTCAAAATGACCACAATATAGCCTACACACTAATAGCATACATCCAATTGAAGAAATATTATTGCCAAGTCAGATAGAATCTTCTCCAAAATGTTCCACACTCTAATATCTAATAACAAAATATTTAAAACACAAAATAAAATATGATTAACATGTTTAGGGGGGCAGGACGGTTGGAAACATGTTAATACTATCAGAATGTCTTCATGTAAACTAATTGGTTTTTAAGTGATAAAAAATCGCGGGTTTCTGCCTTAAAATTTGATGTTTTAATCATTCAATTTAAATAACACTGGCTTAAAATGTAAAAAGAGCAAAATGTGTACAAAGGTTAAAAACAAACAAAATCACCCGTCTCAACATCACTCATTACAACAATACCTAATGCCTTTCTAAACACAGATGTTGGAGTGACGTGAAGGGCAGCCAGCTTTCTCGCATCTTGCTTCTCGACAGTGAGATTCAACACTGATTCAGCTCCTCAATCACCATCTGCTGCCGTGCTGAAGAGCTCAGTCTACAGCCTATCTACATCACAAATGTTGGGGTGACGTGAAGGGCAGCCAGCGGTGCACTGTGACAGAGATCGAATGATTCTGTGTAAAGGGAACGGAGTACCTTGGACTAGTTGGCCCGACAATTCATTCCCAGGGTTTGGTGGAAATCGGCCATCTAGAAAGGGGGCAGAGTTACGGTACTCTAAACCATTGACCCAGAAGGTTAACGGCGGTTGCACTCATTAACCAAGGGGTCATGGTTGACGGTATAAATAGGGGACATAATGATGTGATCTGTTCCTTTGTAAATGGTTATGCTATTGACCGAAAGGACCCGAGTGAGAAAATAACCGTGAGTGTTTTTGTTTGTTTTGTCAGTCTGTCTAAAGTCTACTGTTTGTCTTGTTTGTTAAACTAGACGGCTAACATGATCCAGAGCTGTCGCCCATGGCCAGCACAAAACCCGGACAACAGAGCATTAACTGTTCAGGAATATAATTGTGCTTTCACCACCCGCACTGCAGCACTCACTGGGAGAGGTGACCGTGTTTGTGTTTGGTGTTTGGACTTTGTTATTGTTTACGGGACTGCATCCCTTCATAATTCCCTGTGCAATACACACCGCTGTGTATTGCCAGTCATTCTATTTGTTTTCTGTTTGGTCATCAGACCCTTGGATTAAAATAAACAGAACTCGTTTTCACCCGTACTTTGTTGTCTGTCTCTTCATTGTTTTACCACACTGCACCTGCACCTACCACTTACCACTTTGCCACATACACACACACGCACGCAATATGCATGCAATAAGTAACGCATATGCATGCAATAAGTAATGCCATGATCATGGCTGACCACTGTACACTGTAACTGCAGTTTGAGAGCACTAGACTAGACTGTACTAGAATTACATTCTGGGGTGAAACTGTTTGACAGGAGGCTTGGTGGTGCAGGGGTTAAAGAAAAAGGGCTTGTTACCAGGAGGTTCCCAGTTCAATCCCAGCTCCGACTGACTCACTGTGTGTGATCCTGAGCAAGTCACGTAACCTCCCTGTGCTCAGTCCTTCGGATGAGATGTAAAACCAAGGTCTTATTGTAGTGACTCTGCAGCAGCAGTTGTTGATCGCTTTGGATAAAAGTGTCTGCTAAATGACTAATGAATAATAATAATAATAATAATAATAATAATAATAATAATAATAATAATAATAATAACTGCAGTTTAAGATCACTAGACTCTTCTAGAATTACATTGTAACTGCAGTTTTAGAACACTAGACTCTTTTGGATTTACATTGTAACTGCAGTTTAAGATCACTAGACTCTATTGGATTTACATTGTAACTGCAGTTTCTATCTGACTAGTCGACTGTATTGCGACCCCTACAGGTAGCAGCACATGTAACAGAACTTCACTCAAAGGGTACATTCTGTATCAACGAAATGCTTATTTTTCATGCAATCAAAAATAAAATGTTACATAAGAACATATTGCACGCAGGCAATAAAAATGTGCATTATAAATATCATATGGGAGATACTGAAATTGAAGAAGGAATCTATGAAAAAGACCTAGGAGTTTATGTTGACTCAGAAATGTCTTCATCTAGACAATGTGGGGAAGCTATAAAAAAGACCAACAAGATGCTCAGATATATTGTGAGAAGTGTTGAATTTAAATCAAGGGAAGTAATGTTAAATTTTACAATGCATTAGTAAGACCTCACCTAGAATATTGTGTTCAGTTCTGGTCATTTGTGTCTCTTAGACATTTAACCTCCTCTTTGAATGTTCTCTTGCTGGATAAGGGCGTCTGCTAAGAAATAAATAATAATAATATTGGAAAAACATTCCAAAATGTTTTTCCAATATTATCTCTCTATCTCTCTCTTGGCCTTTCTAACTTCCTTTTTGACTTGCGTTTGCAGTTCCAAGTACTCTTTCTGTGTACTTTGTTTTTGGTCCCTTTTAAACGCTCTGTAAAGTGCCTTTTTTTGCTGAATACATTTTTCTGTTAAAACATTTTGGCCATTTTGTTTTAGATTTAGATTTGTCTACTTTTGGGATGTAATTGTTTTGCGCCTCTAGTACTACATTTAAAAAAAAAAACAACCATCCTTTTTCTGTGGATGTTTTCTCTATTTTATTCCAATCTACTTCTATTAGTCTCTGTTTCATACCTTCGTAGTTTGCTTTTCTAAAATTGTAAACCTTAACTTTAGTCATTACTTTTTGGATTTTAAAAATCACTTCAAATGAGACCATGTTGTGGTCTGAGTTTGCCAATGGCTCCCTGACCTCTGTTTTAGTTATTCTGTCCTCGTTATTTGAAAAGACTAAATCAAAACATGCCTCCCCTCTAGTCGGTGTATTGACAAATTGGGTTAGGAATCAGTCATTTGTCATTTCTACCATTTCAATTTCGTCTATCGTGATCCCCACCGGGTTTTTCCATTTTATATGGGAGAAGTTGAAATCCCCCATTAGTATGGCTTCTCCTTTGCTACACCCATTTCTAATGTCATTGTATAACAGATTATTTTGCTTGCCGTCTGAATTTGGCGGTCTATAGCATGCTCCTATTATTATGCCGTTTGAATTTTTGTCCATTATTCTGACCTATATTGATTCGGCTTTGTTTTCTTCGTCCAGATTTAACACCTGGTCTTCAAGACTATTTCTTATGTATAGCGCTACCCCTCCACCTCTTCTGTCCTGCCTGTGTTTCCTATATAGTGTGTACCCACTAATATTATATTAGTCTCCATCACTCTCAGACAACCAAGTTTCTGTAACACCTATCACATCGTATTTACTTGTTAGTGCAGTAGCTTCAAGTTCTAACATTTTGTTTCTGAGACTTCTAACATTTAGATAAATACATTTAATGGCTGTCTTACCTGAGTTGTTGCCCTTGTTTTGATATTCTGTTTTTGTTTTCTCCCCCCTTCCTTTCTAGTTTAAATGCTTCTTAACCTCAGATAGTCTAAATACATAAAATTGTAGTCTATATGCATATATGGAAAAAAAGATCAATGAAACACACTTACTTGCATCTGCGCATAGAAGCAGAGTTAAAATTGTGAATATTCACGGTACAGCCAGCATTGTGAACTGGAGCACTGCAGGACTGATGAAATCTACAAATAATCAGGCAACATATATCCCACTCCTTATCATTTATTAACCCAAACTCAAACAAACTTTTTTATTATCACAGAGGAATGTTACACAGAAAGATAAACAAACAACTCAGTTTGACCTTTTTATTGATTTCCTTCAGTCATTGTATTGCTTCTCCTAATGTGTGAGAGTTTTACTGTAGATATTGAGACAGTAGGTATGGTGTTCTTTTCTTTGTACGCCTCACCAGACTTTTTCCAAACGTAATGACTATTAGCGTGACCAAATAGCTTGATTTTTGTTTCATCGATCAATCTTGGATTGTTATTAACCTTGCTCACAATTCTTCTACTTGTTCTTGGTTAAAGAACATTCTTTCTTCCAGACCAAGGGAGAGTTGTGACAGTACCATGAGTCTTGTACTTCTTGATTAGATCTCAGTGCAGCATTTGATACCATTGATCATGCTATTTTAATTGATCGCCTTGAAAGTTGGATAGGGCTATCTGGAACTGTTTTAGACTGGCTTAGGTCATATCTTACGGACAGACAGAATTTTGTTTCAATAGCAGACTCTGTATTACGCTGCATTCAGTGCAGCCATGGTCCCGCTGTATGTCTGAGGGTCGCCGTGGCTGTCAGGCGGACGTAACATGGTGGCGGCCATTTTAGGCATACGGAAATCGCTATACTGACGACTAGAGCATGCAGAATGAAGCTAATGGTCATATTATGATAGTGGGAACTGGTGAATTAGTTGCAATGGATTAATAAACTATGTTATGCAGTGGCTTAATTTTGAAGTTTGTGAAAGTTACATTATATGGGTTTGTAGTCAGGTGCAGTGGTGCAGTAAATAAATCAAGTCCACACAATCCTTTCTCCTAAAACAGTCTGTGGGTTTTAATAATAATAAAAATAATAAAAAATAACACAAAATAAGTCCACCCCTTTACCAGCGATGGTATTGGGGGGTACACGGCAGCTCTCTTAAAAAAATAAACAAAAACGGGACTTTGTCCGTCCCCACGTTCTCTGTGCACGCAGTGCTCTCGCTCCAGAGAAGCGTGGTGCCGTGCTGTGCTGTGCAGTGCGGTGCTGTGCTGTGCTGTGCAGTGCAGGGACGTGCTCTTTATAATTGCCGGTCCGCGGCTCACTCCTCCTCTGCAACACAAAACACACGTAATCCAAAATCATAAAAACAATACAGGCTACGGCCGTTTGTGTTTCATTCTCAGCACAAGGGGAGGTTTTGACATAGCTGCTTCCCCTTTGTACCCAGCAAACTCCTCCCTGCAGCCAACGCGTCGCCATGATTTCTCCAATAGAGGGCTGCCCCGCAGCTGACTGCAATGGAATCGTCCTGAGTACTTGCAGCTACGCGCCCCTCCTAATATGGTCACCTTCCGGTTTCCACCTACCACCGAGGTGGTAGATCTAGGAGGCAGCATACCTTCCCCCTTACACAGCGCCCTTTCTAATCAGGAGGGAGATTTGCAGCATCGATCCTTTCTCTCTCTCTCACAGGGTTTTAATAACAATAATACTAGCGATATAAACTCAGTGCACCAAGAGACTGACTGATTGCTGCTGACTGACTGATGATATCCACACTGACCTGTTTGGTTCTCCATTGTTATGTTTCAGGAATAAAGTTGACTTGGCTGTGAATATTGACCTCTCCAGCATCTTTATTCATTATTACCACACCATCAGGGTGTAACATATTGGCGAGCTCAGCCAGGAGAGAAGTTCAGAAAGTGAAAAAAAAGCATGAACCAACGTCCTGCGAGACGAACCTTAACACAATTACGAAGCAAGTCCCAGTGTAACCCACTCCAGTGAGACCAGCGTTGCTGTTTCAAGAGCCTGGAAGAAGAACAAGAGCAGGCCACCACAGTGCTGAATAGGCTGCTGAAGGTCCAGATGATCAACGTTTGCAGACACCTGAAGTGCCTCCCGACTGAGGAGAAAGACGGTGATCTTAGGTTTCAAACTTCTCGCGCATTGCAAAACCCCTTTACGACCTTCTCGCAGGCCCACAGGCAGAGAAACAGACAGGATAGTCATCACTAGGAGCAAAGAAACCACCCAGAGAGAAGGGCACACAGGGGGAGGGCAAGGCCAGCTACTGAGCAGGTGCCCCATTGAATGGATGGAGACACATCAGCATGTCCTCTAACAGTTGGCCAACTGCCTGACGAAACCCCCAGTACTAGGTTATCCAGATCTCAACCAACCATCTGTCCTCCACTGTGATGCCTCGCAGGAAGGACTGGGAGCAGTATTATACCAGCGACAAAATGCAAAACTCTTTCAACTTCACAGTCAAGTACCTCCCTGGCCACGCAAATGCTGATGCTGATGGATTGTCTCGCATATTAGACGACTTCGATGGCTTCATCGGGAAGTGTGCAGACAAGCTGAGTAAAGAGGTGATCGGAGCCGTGTTTGAGGGAGCCGTCACCAAGAGAGTAGACACATCCCCACTTCTGAGTGCAGTAGCCTTAAGGGCCAGTACATCCCAGGAGGCACCGGATAAGTTACCCACCACTATCCAGCCATTCCCACCGGATGAAATCAGAAGGGCCCAGAAAGATGACTCGGTGATTGGCCGAGTGTTGGAGTAGAAAATCCGTGGGGAGCAACCAGGTGCAATTGCCGAAAGACAAGAGAGCAAGGGGGTGAGGATGTTGCTGAGAGAATGGCCACAGCTACAAGTCAACAAGGAGGATCTGCTCGTCCAGAAGTCCGCCCACCAGAACCAGCTTGTGTTGCCGAGGTACAAGCCATTAGTGTATAGGGAGCTCCATCAGAACATTAGCCATCTCGGGAGTGAAAGGACATTGTGTCTCATCAGAGAGCGGTTCCTCCTACCCAAGATGCAACAAGAAGTTGAGAGATATGTGACGCAAGAGTGCGAATGTTTAAAAAAAAAGAAACCAATCACTCAAGCCCCCCTGACATCCATCAAAACCACCTACCCCTTTGAGCTAGTGTTGATTGACTTCCTCCACCTGGAGCAATGCAGAGGAGGGTACGAGTACATACTGGTGGTAATGGACCACTTCATACGATTCGCTTCATGCCTATGCCATGACGAACAAGTCGGTCAAGACAGTAGCCAACAAGATGTTCAATGACTTTGCTCTAAGGTTCGGGTTTCCCACACACATCCACCATGACATGGGGCGGGAGTGTGACAATCAGCTAAATGGCCCAGCTGAAGCAGTGTAGTGACATCAGGGGCTCACATACCATGCCTTACCACCCACAGGGTAACGGCCAGGTGGAACGATTTAATTGCACATTGCTTGGGATGCTTAGGATCCTAACAGAGGAGCAGAAACAGGATTGGAAGACCTTGCTGCTTAGACTAGTTCACGAGTATAACTGCACTTAAAATGAGGCTACAGGGTTCTCACCCTTCTACCTGCTATATGGATGGTCACCTCAGCTCCCCATAGATATGATGTTTGGGCTAGATGGGACAGACAGAGAGGAGTCATACAGCAACTACGCAGAGAACTGGAAGACTAGGATGAAGGAAGTCTACAAAATAGTCAACAAGTACTCGGCCAAGGAAGTGGCTCGAGGAAAGAAACTGTATGATCAGAAGATTTATGGAGCAGACTGCCACTGGGTGTTCGTGTTTTGGTCAGGAATGTGATTGAAAGAGTAGGTCCCAGAAAAATCTGCTCATATTGGGAGGACTAGGTTTATGTAGTCCAAAGACGGAAGGGGGATGATAGCCCGATGTATGAAGTGTACCCCGAGAATAGTACAGGCAGATAAAGGATCCTCCTCCGCAACCTTCTGCTGCCCTCTGATTTACTTCCTGTAGAGAACCCTGAAACACGGCTACACAAGAGGCGACAGGGACAGGAGAGGCAGCTGGAGCAGAGAAGGACAAGAAAAGATCACACAGAGAGGACAGTGAGCCCAGATAGTGAGAGTGAGGATGAGGCCTTTGAGGGAGGAGCTATATGGCAGGTGTTGGAACCACCGGACACACTGATGCTCAACTCAGGTGCGGAGGAGTCCACACCAGCTACCCTGCAGCACACAGTAAGACCACAGAGAGATCAGTCACTGACAACATCATGTGACAATCGACACGAAGAGTTGGAAGCAGAAGTGACTGAGGGGGATTTAGAGGATCTGCAGGAGATGGAAGGAGAAATCGGGACAGAAGACACAGTAGATCGGGAGAATGCCACATTTGCAAGACCAAAACGCCAAAGTTATCCCCTGAAGATGCTGACTTATGAGGCCCTGGGTGAACCATCAGTAGTGAGAAGAGAAGTCAGAAGGCAAGAGTCCCAGCTCCAGCAGGTGCCAGACCATGTCCACCAGAGGCGAGACAGCGAGGCAGTAGCACACTGTATCCGTTAGGATTGTGGCATTGGAGCAGAAATAGCAGCATTGCTGGAAAACCGACCAGTTGGGATTAGCGGAAAATTACGTATATGGTAACAATATCCTGGGAGAGTCAGCATGGTTTTAGGAAAGGGAGATCGTGTCTAACTACCCTACTTGACTTTTTTGAGGATGCAACATTGAAAATGGATAATTGCAAA
Organism: Huso huso; assembly: GCA_036884735.1. NCBI lineage: Eukaryota > Metazoa > Chordata > Actinopteri > Acipenseriformes > Acipenseridae > Huso > Huso huso. The sequence continues at coordinate 6,564,672 of CM072698.1, read as the reverse complement.
GCATACAACATGGTTTATTTAGATTTCCAGAAAGCTTTTGACAAAGTCCCGCGTAAAAGATTAATTCTCAAACTGAACGCAGTAGGAATTCAAGGAAATGCATGCACATGGATTAGGGAGTGGTTAACATGTAGAAAACAGAACGTACTGATTAGAGGAGAAACCTCAAAATGGAGCGAGGTAACCAGTGGTGTACCACAGGGATCAGTATTAGGTCCTCTGCTATTCCTAATCTACATTAATGATTTAGATTCTGGTATAGTAAGCAAATTCATTAAATTTGCAGACGACACAAAAATAGGAGGAGTGGCAAACACTGTTGAAGCAGCAAAGGCCATTCAAAATGATCTAGACAGCATTCAAAATTGGGCAGACACATGGCAAATGACATTTAATAGAGAAAAGTGTAAGGTACTGCACGCAGGCAATACAAATGTGCATTATAAATATCATATGGGAGATACTGAAATTGAAGAAGGAATCTATGAAAAAGACCTAGGAGTTTATGTTGACTCAGAAATGTCTTCATCAAGACAATGTGGGAAAGCTATAAAAAAGGCCAACAAGATGCTCGGATATATTGTGAGAAGTGTTGAATTTAAGTCAAGGGAAGTAATGTTAAAACTTTACAATGCATTAGTAAGACCTCATCTAGAATATTGTGTTCAGTTCTGGTCACCTTGTTAGAAAAAGGATATTGCTGCTCTAGAAAGAGTGCAAAGAAGAGCAGTCAGAATTATCCCGGGTTTAAAAGGCATGTCGTATGCAGACAGGCTAAAAGAATTGAATCTATTCAGTCTTGAACAAAGAAGACTACGCGGCGATCTGATTAAAACATTCTAGGGGCTCCCGAGTGGCGCATCCAGTAAAGGCGCTCCACGTGAGTGCAAGATGCGCTCTATAGCCTGCAAGTCGCGAGTTCGAATCCAGGCTATTCTTTTGCCGATCGAGGACGGGCGCTCCCAAGGGGCGGCGCACAATTGGCCGAGCATCGCCCGGGGGGAGGGAGGGTTAGGTCGGTCAGGGTGTCCTCGGCTCACCGCGCACCAGCGACCCCATTTAAAAAAAAAAAAAAAAAAAAACAAAAAAAAAAAAGGTATAGACAATGTCGACCCAGGGGACTTCTTTGACCTGAAAAAAGAGACAAGGACCAGGGGTCACAAATGGAGATTAGATAAAGGGGCATTCAGAACAGAAAATAGGAGGCACTTTTTTACAGAGATAATTGTGAGGGTCTGGAACCAACTCCCCAGTAATGTTGTTGAAGCTGACACCCTGGGATCCTTCATGAAGCTGCTTGATGAGATTCTGGGATCAATAAGCTACTAACAACCAAACGAGCAAGCTGGGCTGAATGGCCTCCTCTCGTTTGTAAACTTTCTTATGTTCTTATGTTCTTAAGAGAGATCTAGGGAATGTCTCTGACTAATGCTGGGGGGTAGTTGGGTGTTCTTGTTAATCATGAAGGGCAGAAAGATCCATGAGCTGGGTGACGATAGTGTCTGTAGCAGTATGGAGGCCAAGAGAAAGCACTGCCTACAACACGGGATTACCAGAGTGATGGTTCAGCAAGCCGGTTGCGGATTGCTAGAAGGACCATGGCCGGCAGTGATGAGTGCCTTGTTAGAAATTTTTAGGGACACAGGTGTCCGCAACAAAAATAAAAATACCTAAAAACGGACACCCTGTGAACGTGTGGTTTGCAGTGTTCAGGTGCAGTGGTGATACAGTGCTCTGGAAATGACAGACACAAGACAGTTCACAATTAAAGAGCTCTTTATTTGGCTGGGTTTTGTGTCAACAACACTTAAATAATAAACACAGGCTCTACACAGCCATGTGTATCACTCCGTGCAAAACAAGGGTTTCAGTCCTGAAATAATAAGACACTAATAATAATAACACACAACACAGACACAGTCACTTCTCCAGACAGTGAGTGCTCTTTGTGCAGGTGTGGTGCAGTGCAATCCGGGTTTGGTGCTGGCTTATAGTGACAGCTCCTGGATAGTATTAGCCGTCTAACAATGGCAAATAACAACAGTTAGAACAACAAACAAACAAAACAGGTCCTTGCAGTCACCATAACAAAGGAGCAGATTGCTTTGTCACATCCCCTGAAATACCCTTAGTCACGCCCCCTTCGATAGCTAGTGCAATCACGTACCTTCCAGTGTAGATTCACACTCCCTGTGCAGCAGGTATTAGGATCTACATCCCGACACTCCCACACTGTAGATTCACACTCCCAGTGCAGCAAGTATTATGACCCCACATCCTTACACCCCCACACTGTAGATTGTGCATCTCTGTCTTTTGAGTGACAGTGTCTGTGTGTCTTTGTGTGTGCATGATAGTGTGGGTGTGTGTGACAGTGTCTGGTCTCTGTCTTTGTGTAACAGTGTCTTTGTGTCTCCGTCTTGGCGTGACAGTGTCTCTGTGTTGGAATCTCGCTATTAAATGTCTGGAGCTGCGTTGCTGGCTTGTGTTTGCCTGTGCAAACATGGGATCCAGGATGTTGGGAAACCCTGCTGTCTGGAAACAGTTCCCAGCAAATGGCTGTGTGGACTTTGCTGACAAAATCTAAGCAAACCTCTGATTTGCATATTGACAAGCCTCTGTGTACATGTAGAATAGAACAATCTTTCTTACCACTGTTATTTAAACTAATGGCTTTTTTCCTTAAAGCTGAATTAATTTCTGTTTTTAGGGGTGTGCAACTGTAAATTCTGTCCCCCCTTTCTCTGTCTATATAGATTTAGAGTAGATAGGCGGGCTGGTTGAAAAGTCACATCATAACAAGTTTGGATTGGAATGAGAAAAGGTGTTCAGAGCCCAGCACTTACGATTCTGCAGACAAGCTCAAAGCCAGGAAAAGGCAGATTTAGAAGGCAAATTATAACAACTGTGACAGAGAACGAATGAATCTTGGTTATAAATCTCCCTCCCGACCTGTGAGGGCGCTGTGTAAAGGGAACAGTGTGCCCCGGACTGGATGGCCACATCCAGGAAGGGGGCGGAGCCACAGTACACCAAGTCATCGCCCCAGACGGGAAGCGATGTGGCAATCGTGGATTGGAGGAAAAATGATTGCACTTGCTAACCAAGGGGGCGTGGCTGAAGATACTTAAGGGGAAGTGGCTGCCCGAACTGCTCCTTTGCTGTGGTTATGGACAAACCGCTGAAGGACTGTGAAAGTATCGTGAGTGTTTAGTGTTTGTTTGTTCTGTCGTGCTAATTGTAAACATTTGTTTTTTTAGATAGCTAACACATACCAGGAGCTGTCGCTAAAGGCCAGCACCAACCTAGACATCACTGCACCATTGTTCACAAAATAAATGCATTTCACCACTCGCACTTGAAAAGCACTCCCTTTGGAATTGTGACCATATCTGTGTTCTGTGTGTGTATTTACACACATTATTATTTGGCTGTGTATTGCCAGTTATTCTCTCACCTGCACACTACAAACCACTTGGCCACACAACTCAATATTGAAGAGGCAACAGAACCCAGAACCAGTCAGACAGAATCGAATTATCCACTACTAGACATGAACAACATTTTGAGAGTTTTCAAGTCAGATTTTTTTTATATCAGCTATGACAGGAGTTGGCAGAATTACCAGAAATGAGTCTTGTTTAAATAACCTCTGCCTGACCGGCATATCGATTGAAAAACCTTCAGAGGACAAACTTCTGTAAACACAGTCTGCAATAACCCAGTTTGACACAAACAATATATAACTCCATTCTTCCCCTTGTAAGAGCACAGCAAAGTGTAATAAAGCATAGTGGAAGCACGCTAAAGCACAGATAAGCATTAGAAAGCAATGAGTTATGTTAAAACATATTAAAAACATGACAAACCAGGGTAAACTGTGCTAAATGCAGAGTATAACCATGGGAAAAGCATGTTCAAACTGCAAAGAGTCCAGAGTTTGTTTCATAAAGCTGAAGACAGACAGTGTCTCACAACCCTGTTCAGTTTGATGCTTTAATAGAATTCCTTCTTGGTGTCTGTGTTAGTTTACTACATTCTTCCAGTGTTTAGTTTCATTAAAGCAACAGACACATAGGGAGGGTCCCACATATAAAGATACTTTTTCAGATCCAGCCTCCATATCTACAGCAGTAACTAGAACTGCAGAGCAGCTCCTGAACTCAGGAAAGCACCTTCAATTAAAAAATAAAAATACAATAATACTAATAGTTGAGTAATTGAATTACTGCACTCTGAATTATTGCAAACATTAGAAAAAGGTAAGGGGACATAGGGGGAAAACGTTTAATATAAAATCAACATTTACTCCATGCAACTGTCTCAGGTGAACAGCAATAGCATACTGAGTCAATAAATGGGTGTCACTGTATTTTAATATAATATTTTAATTGATTAAAATTCCATAAATTAAACATGCATTGCAGAAGATTTCCTATGGAGACCCGAGCATCTACTTCTCACACATGGAGATAAGCTCCTCCCCTTCCTTAAGTTCCGGTTTTTGCAGGAAGTTGATGTCGCTGGCCAGGTGCTTCTGTAGCCACGGCAACACTTTGAAGATGCTGATGTGGAAGTCTCGTGCGTTGGCGGGGGGCGTGTCTCTCAGGTCGCACACATCCATGGTGCCCCAGCTTATGACTCCCACCTACAGACGAGGAGGGGAATTGCATTCTAAATACCACTGTAATTATACAGTCAAGTTCAATAAAGAGTAAGCGTTATCTCAAAACCAATATATGTGTGTGTCTATTGTTTCTATTACTGTTTGATCATTTATATAATGGTTAATTATCATTGTAAATTAGAGCCAGGTGCAGGTATTTAAAGAGAGCAGAGAGTCTCTTTAGGGCTGCTGTGTGAAGAGCCCGACTATGTGTATAATCAGTCATATCAACGAAAAAGGTACTGTGTTCTTTTTTGTGTGTTTTTCAGCCTGTAAACAGCTTAGCTATCCGGTTTATTAGAGTAGGTTCCGGGGTGTTTGTTTAGTTAATCCTCGAAAAGAGCTAGGTTTTGTTTTCATTTTTGTTTATTTTGTATTATTAAGAGCGTGCGTCAACGCTAAACTACAAATTCCTGTGTGCTGGGTCTCATTAATAGGGGCAAACTAATTTCAGTGAGTACGGCCGTGTTACGGCCGTGTTACATATGATGGCAGCGTGTGTGGGCGCCGCTGTGGACCCAGAAATGGACACAAATTTAAAATAATTGATCGCAAAGATCAACAAGAATACTGCTGCTCAACTGGAGCAAAATGAAAGGTGGAGACTGGTGCTAGGGCTGCCGGAGCCAATGGAGCTGGAGCTGCTGCTCCAGAAATGGGAGCTGAAGCCAGCAGGAGAAGCCCAGCTTCCAGTGCAAGAGGGAGAAGTCTCACTGTCTCCTGAATCAGAGGAGAAGGAGCCATTGCCATCTCCAGAGTTACGAGTCATCAGAGTGATTGCTGAGAATGCTGACTTGCACAACCCGCCGTTTTCACCCGTTAAGGAGGATTTTCACACACGACTTGAGCGAGGCGAGGTGAGCAACATGAAACCAAAACAAATGGCCTCACTTGTTATCAAAGCTATTGCTTCGCAGCAGGGTTGACACATTGAAATACATTGTAGGGATTTGTTAGCGTTTCATGCCACTTACCCCACTTCTTTCAAGTCAAATGTGTGTTTCCCTATCAAGTACGAAATGTAACCATTACCGTATGGGTGTTTACCTCTGAAAGAACCCGAACCTGAATAGATATACCAACGCTGCGCGCCATTGCCTGAGACGCTGTCACACCGCCCCCACAAGGGCATAAGAAGACTGCACGCCCAGATATCACCATCATTTTTCCTTTCACGAGGACTGAACCTAGACGAGGAGAGCCATAGACAGATGAATAATTGTTGCTTTTAATCTGCATTTATTATTCGCTAATTGTGTATTACACTGATTAATGCGATAATTATTTATGTTGTTTTAGTTTTACTTAATTTTTTGTACATAGCCTATTTATTGCTGTGCTGTCCTCACACCATTACGAAGGCTGTTCGGACTCTAACAGCAGGCTTCCTTCAGTCTTGTATGTGTTCAGACTGTTTGAGTTTGCCAGTTTGGGCATCCCTGTATACTAGTTTGCGTACCACAAGAAGTAGACCCGTAGGTGCCGACCTGCTCCGTTCCCGACCCGGTACCCGTACCGAACAGGGATCGAGATTACAGCACCTGTACATACCGTACTGAGGGTACCGTACCGTACCGAGGGTACTGTACCGACCGGTACCATACCATACAGAGGTTACCGTACCGAGGGTACTGTACCGACCGGTACCATACGTTTTGTGCGCATTTCTCCAAGGGTACGTGTCACGGGTGGGGTGACCAGGGGTAACTGTAGTAAACCTGCTTGTAGAATTGTAATGACTGTACCACCTTGGGTTTGGCAAGGACCAATGACTTGATGACCGAGTAGATAGATAGTAGATTTTATCCCCGGGTTCCAATATACACACACTGGAGTGTGGATAGGCAAAAACAATTTTTGTTGTTTCTCAACAGGGTTAAAATAGAATACTAAAAACCATACAGCAACAAGTTTAAAAAATGAAAGATAGGGAAAGCCACAAAAAATAAAAAAAACACACCAGGCAGTCCCCTCCTGTTGGTAGTTCTCTAAAAATGGAAAGGTTACTGTCCAAAATGGCAGATAAGCCAAAAAGAAGGAATCAGTCTCTGATAGCTACGGGGGTCCCAAGAGACCCCTCTCCCTGACGTCCGCTTCCCTTGCAGCCCGAACCCGCGATGGATCTCACCACGTCCACCGCCCGGACCTCCAATTGCCGACCGGCTAACACCTTCGATGAACCTGGAAAGGAACGGGGCAAAGAAAATGGCCGTCAGGAAACGTACATTCAGGTAAGTAGAATTACCACCTCTACCCAGGGGTTCTGGTTACTTCCCCTTAGCCTATCTTTAAACCCTGTGTGCCTCTTTTCTCTCTCGCTGCTGTTCCTGGAAGCCTGACGTGGCACGCTGGAGACCGGCGCTGGACCTCGACCCTCCGTGCTGACTGGTAAGTATCTCCAGACCCGGATGCTGGACCTCAAACCTTGGGACAACAGTAAGTAGAATGCTGGCGGACCTTGAGCGTGTCCTGGCAGGACTACAAAGTGATCGCTCAGCGTAGGTAAGTGCAAAGTACAAAAATATTAAAAAGTTAGAGCAGTTCTGGAAATGATTAAAGTGCAAATAAAATAATGTTATCTCTTCTCGCCCTCAGACCCTTGGCTGTCTCCTGGGACAACGACCTTGACTCTACCTGGGAATGGATTGTCCAAGGAGTGCCAACCAAATACAGCAAGGCAGTTACACAAAATAAAAATCTATTTGTTTGTAAACCAAAAAAATGTCTTCAGTGTCAGTAATTCCTTACACTAAAGGCGGCTCGAAGACAATCCAACAGTGGCAGGTGACAATAAAACAAAATCCCCCAAAAAACCTGAATCCAAAAAAACAAAAATCCATACAAAAATTCTAACCAAGTCCCGCTGCAGTCCCAAATGGAAAAAAACAAAAAACTCCAAACCCGTTCCTTTGTTCCTGCTGTCAACCTTAGACTGCTCCCAAGAGTGTTCTCCGTGCTGCTGTTCCTTTTCAATACTACTGTCTCCTCGTGTAACAGGGCGAGGAGCCCTGTACATGTATTTATTTATTTATAGAACAGGGTACCCCTCCGCCCCTGTGCAATTTATTATTTTGTATTTGTTTTGTTGTATTATTATTATTGTTATCGTTATTGTTTATTTATTTATAAATATGACAGCTGAGCCGCGTTTTGTTATTATTTTGTATTGTTTCGCAGCGTGGATGGGAAGCCCCATCCACATTAAAAACCTCGTGCAGAAGGTGACCATCTCCCGAGTTAATTCATTGTTTAATTGTTGCTAATCGGGAGATGGTCACCTGTATATAAGCCTGCAGTTTTCCGTGCTCTAGGGGGGTGTACAGAGGAGAGTACGAGAGAGCGAAAGGAGAAAAGTTAAAAATTATACATTATACAGGATCAGTGACAGCATCTGCCCAGCCTGACCTGTGTATTTTGTGTCCAAGTTTTGTTTTTGTTAAAACCTTTATTTTGCTCTGTGAGCGAGTGTGGTTTTTTTTGTCAAGCCTTTTTATTTATTTTGGAGTGTTATAAATAAACGGCGCCGCAGCGCCTTTGTACCGCAGTATTTTTGAGTTTATTTTTCTTCCTGCATTCTGGCCTGACGTCACCACTTAGCCATCGTGTCACAACTCGGTATTCTTCCAGACACTTTGTGTGCTTCTTCTCAAAACGCTTCTCTTCCTCCCTGGTCCCTGTTCCTCCCTTTTTATAGTCAGCCCATGATTATCATTGGCTGGACTGTGGAGAAAGTGCTTAACCCAAATGCCAGGTCACAGTGCACAGGAGAATTAGCAGCGGTTTAAAAACAACAGATTTACTAGCAAAAGACATTCACTAGCAAAAGACAACAAAAATACAGGCAGTTAAAAACCGTCACTTGTGACATGGGCCTGGTTAATAAAAACCTGCTCGATCTCTGCACAGGCAGGTGGTGTGTAGAAGCATGGCTGCACAGGTACCACATGCAGGCAGCTTTGGCTTTCCCAGGCACACATTCCAGATGGGGACTGTGGTGGAGTGTCCCGCCCCTATTTATTATTATTTGTATTTTTGTTTGCAGCGCAGTTAAAAGCGCAGCGTCTTTTATAATTTATATTTAAAAACCTCGTGAGGATGCATGACTGATCAGCTACTGATTATTTAACTAGCTGATAGTCATGCATCCTTACCAAATGTGTGCAGACTGTGGCCGAGGGGTAATAAGATAATTAACAACTAGTTAACCCCTCGGCCAGAGTATAAGAACCTGCAGCTGTCCGTGCTGGAGGTTGGAGTGTACAGAGGAGAGTACGGGGAGCGGAGAGAGGCGAGAGAGAGCGAGGAGAAATAACGACATTTAAAAACAACTGCTAAACAGTATTTGTTTATTCGTTTGGCCCTTGTGCCTTTTTGTTTTGTGTTTTGTTGATTGTTTAAATCTTTTGTTTTGTTTATCTGATTTATTAAATACGCTGACCGCCGTTGTGTTCAGCTTCACCCGCCCATCCATGGTTTTGGTTTCAGTTACTTCCTGGTCTGTGATGTCACCACACCTCACCACTGCGAGCCATCCTGTCACATATAGTGTCCTGCGTGGGACAAACAACGCCTCCAACAGCCGGACCAGGAAAGGAAAGGACGTTTTTTTTGGTTCTTTTTCGAATAGTGTTTTTCGAAAAAAAAAAAAAAAAAAAAATGGATAAAGTGGATGCCTACATGGAGAGGTGGCATGAGTATCAGAGGGAGTTGAAGGAAGGAGGGGCTACATGGTGCCTCGCCTGCCTGGAGTATGGGCACCTCCCTGAGGTGTGCCCATATGAAGACCCCCTCTTTGTGCAGGCCTTCGATCGAGTTGAGGTGGAGACCGCGGAGGAGTGGATCCACCTGAAGGCCGTACCATCGCCGCAGGGGGATCAGGAAACCTGCCTCACCTGCCTCAAAGGGGAGGAGTGGTGCTTTGCCATCGGCAAGGTTGGGCACAAAGCACCCGACCAACCCCCTCCATGGCAGGAGGTGGAACTGCTGGTCCCAAAAGAAGGGAAGGAGTGGTGGTGCCAAGAAGGCAAAGAAGCAGGCTCCAGCGCCTGAGTGGGAGTCGGTGCGTCCACAGCCCAGAAGGGGAGGTCTGCAGCAGCAACAGCAACTGCAGCAACAGCAGGAGGAGGTCGGGGATGATGGCTGGGAGGTTTGTGTTATAAACCTCGTGGCAGAGTTATGCCCTGGCTGTGGGGCATATGGGCACACGTTGGCCATCTGCCCCACAAATCTGAAGGGGGAGCCCGTGCATCCAGCGCCCAGAAGGGGGGAGCCCGTGCATCCAGCGCCCAGAAGGGGGGAGCCCGTGCATCCAGCGCCCAGAAGGGGGGAGCCCGTGCATCCAGCGCCCAGAAGGGGGGAGCCCGTGCATCCAGCGCCCAAAAGGGGGGAGCCCATAGGTCCAGAACCTAGGCCTCCAGGAGCAGAGCAGCGGGAGCTGCCTCTGTCTCATCCACCTCCACCGCTTCCATCACCAGGAGCAGAGCAGCGGTAGCTGCCTCTGCCTCCGCCACCTCCACCACCAGGAGCAGAGCAGCGGGAGCTGCCTCTGCCTCCGCCACCTCCACCGCTTCCACCACCAGGAGCAGAGCAGCGGGAGCTGCCTCTGCCTCAACCACCGCGAGGGTGAATGCCTGCTGGTTCCGCCTCAGCTGCCGTGGGAGGATTGCTTGCCCCTCCCACCTCCACCAGCAGAGGGTGAATGCCTGCTAGTTCCACCTCCACCGTCATGGGAAGGACTGCTCCTGCCCTAAAAAGGATGAATAGCCCAGGATGCCTGCCTCACTTCACCCAAGGATGCCTGCCTTGCGGGCCCAAGAATGCCTGTCTTGCATCGCCTGGGAATGCCTGTTTCTCTCGCCTGGGGCTGTCTGTTTCTCCGCATCGCCTGAGGCTGCCTGTTTCTCCGCATCGCCTGGGGCTGCCTGTTTCTCCGCATCGCCTGGGGCTGCCTGTTTCTCCGCATCGCCTGGAGAGCCAACAGTTACAGGGAACGAGGGAGAATTGGATCTCCCGCTGCTGCCTCCATGGCCAGGGGCTCCCCTCCCAAGTTCGCCTCCCGAGGGTCCGCTGCGGCTGCCGTTGCCTGCCGAGGGTCTGCAGCTGCTGCCGTCGCCTCCCGAGGGTCCTGTTTTGCCTGGGGTCGCTACCAGTCCTGCCATGCGGCAGGAAATATTGTGGCTGGAACCCCATGAAGGGCAGCTGCCGGCCACGGAAAAGGGGGGGAGGTCAGGAGACCAGCTCCCCCAGCCACACTTTCACAGCACGAAATACTGTGGCTGGAGCCCCATTAAGGGCAGCTGCGGCCACGAAGAAGGGGGGGGGAGGTCAGAAGACCAGCCCATCCATTTTTGCGGCAGGAAATACTGTGGCTGCAGCCCCATGAAGGGCAACTGCCAGCCATGAAGAAGGGGGAAGGAGACCAGCTCCCACCGGATTTGCTACAGGAGAAAGGGTGGCCGGAGCCCCACAGAGGGGAGCTGCCGGCCATGAAAAAGGGGAGGCAGGTCTGGAGACCACTCCCAAAATTTTTTGGCCAGAGGAGCCGGCCTGTGAGCGGCGGGCCATCGGATTTATCTGTTTTGGGAGGAGGACATCCCACTGTGGCCGCCACCTTTGGGTTGCTGCCCCTGTTCCTGCGCCGGGACTGCTAGCCGGGACTTTAGGGAATTGGCGAAAAAGGCCATGTTGCTAAAGGTGGTCATTATGGCGGAGTGTCCCCCCCCTATGTATTATTATTTGTATTTTTTTATGTGCAGTTAAAAGCGCCCGCGTCTTTTATTATTTATATTTTAAAACCTTTGAGGATGCATGACTGATCAGCTACTGATTATTTAACTAGCTGACAGTCATGCATTTACCAAATGTGTTGCAGACTGTGGCCGAGGGGTAATAAGATAATTAACAACTAGTTAACCTCTCGGCCAGAGTATAAGAACCTGCAGCTGTCCGTGCTGGAGGTTGGAGTGTACAGAGGAGAGTACGGGGAGCGGAGAGAGCGAGAGAGAGCGAGGAGAAATAACGACATTTAAAAACGACTGCTAAACAGTATTTGTTTATTCGTTTGGCCCTTGTGCCTTTTTGTTTTGTGTTTTGTTGATTGTTTAAATCTTTTGTTTTGTTTATTTGATTTATTAAATACGCTGACCACATTCAATTCACCACCATCCCATCCATTGTTTTGGTTTCAGTTACTTCCTGGTCCGTGACATCACCACACCTCACCACTGCGAGCCATCCTGTCACAGGGACAAAGCGCCACTGTTGGATGTCCCTATTGCAAACCAGGGCATACCTCTGGTCCCGAGGTGGACAAGATGCTGCAGCGCTCTCACAGCACACAGGAATGCATGAAGGAGCATGAAGGAGCTGGTGAGCTTGCTCCGTTCTGTCCATTTCCGACCTGCTACCGACTGCTGTTACATCCCTAGCAGCCCACTTCAAAAAAGACACTTAACAAAACAAAAGGGTTTAAAAAAACTCACGAAGGTAAACAGGACAGGACAGCTTAGCACGGAACACGAAACACGCAACACAGACCTCCACCTCTATCACAAACATTGATTCTTGAATTCTAAATTACCATCCATGAACGCCTATTTTATACACCTGTAACTGTGACAAAAAAAAACAAAAATCTGTCTGGATTAGAATTGAGCGCCACCACTCAGTGTCACTGCGGGACTAATGGTATTGTCCCCCGCTGGTCTGTCCAACACCATATGAAAGCAATGGCAGCGATACAGGCCTCAAAATGTCTCGTGTGCCGCCTGTTTGTCTGTCCCAGGCTTTAGACTGCCTTGGTGGAGTGTACTTTACCAACTTAATCTTTACCACCTAGGGTCCATGCTATCCACTTTGTCGGACGGCAGAGTGCAGAGAATAGTCGCCTGTTTAGAACTATTTCAGCTCAACCAAGCACCCAAGGTAATGATGTTCCAGAATTTTTGGGCTTGATGGCAGCAGCTACTCAGATCCTACCTTTTGAGTTTCCTGTGCATTCACCCTCTGCAAGCCTGGTTCAACAGCAGGGCTTTTTCAGCCTGCTTTGAACCACGACCGCCTATTGACGGTGTCTTTTCACTTTTAAGGGTACTCTCCTGGTGAAAACAGTCTGCCCATCTGCGCCGCGGCGTAGCTTTGGGCAGTGTCACCAGAAGGGAGGTTGTCACCACGGACGCGTCCAGTCTGGGCTGGGGCACTGTGTAGAATAGCACAGGGGGCTCAGGGTGTGTGTAACCCCCCTTGGCATGGTCTTCACATAAATGTTTTGGGACAGCAGGCAGTTTAACCACCCAGCTGCTTATCCCGTGATTTTCATGTGGAGCGCAAAAGAGTCCAAATTTGTCACTCCCATGAGAATAGCGCACAGGGGATTATACGTGCATCTGCAAAGTTTAACATGTCTTTTTGATGTGCTACACTAAACCAATAAGCAGAATATATGGTACTATCGTCTGCAGTTTTGTTTTTCGCTGACAGATGGCAGCAGTACCTAAGAAATGTGATTGACAGACCGGCCCATCCATAGATGAGCAGTAAAAAATGGACGGCTGCATTCGCCGGGATAAAAAATGGATGCTTACTACAGTGATTGAGATGTGAGTATTTATCATTTTGTTAATGTTACAAGGGGTTGTAAGGAACCGATTTATTCTGCTGTTGTAAACATTTGGCAATGTGCCCCACCCCGTGTATATTTTTGTGTTTTATGTGGTATGTAGTGTGTAAATGTGGGTGTATTGTAGTTACTGCACGGGATATAAATGGGTGTGTGTAGCACGAGTTATTTAAAATGTTCGTGAGTGGAGAACTGGTGAGAGCGAAGAAGATTTATAAATAACAAATGCTATTTCGTGCTGGAAGCTCCAGCACGGTACTTGTTTAGTGTTCGTCCACTTTGTTTTGTGTTTTGTGTTACAAACCTTTTATTTTCTGTCTGTTTGATAATAAACCGCGCAGCAGCACATTCAATTCACCACATCACCTCGCAGTACTGTGTGTTTCCTTTCCTGGGTCTGATGCCACCACTCAGCCAGCCTTGTGACAACACCTCACAGATAATAATGCATATAACAGCGATATAAACCCGTACCCGAAACTGAATGATTTGGTACATTGTGTGGTAAACTTACTTTCTAATCACGCTGTATATGATGTGATTGAAAATTTGCAACGCAAGTTTTCTGATGTATACGTATTAAGAACATAAGAACATAAGAAAGTTTACAAACGAGAGGAGGCCATTCGGCCCATCTTGCACGTTTGATTGTTAGTAGCTTATTGATCCCAGAATCTCATCAAGCAACTTCTTGAATGATCCCAGGGTGTCAGCTTCAGCAACATTACTGGGGAGTTGGTTCCAGACCCTCACAATTCTCTGTGTAAAAAAGTGCCTCCTATTTACTGTTCTGAATGCCCCGTTATCTAATCTCCATTTGTGACACCTGGTCCTTGTTTCTTTTTTCAGGTCAAAAAAGTCCCCTGGGTCGACATTGTCAATACCTTTTAGGATTCTGAATGTTTGAATCAGATCACTGCGTAGTCTTCTTTGTTCAAAACTGAATAGATTCAATTCTTTTAGCCTGTCTGCATTGGGGAGGATGCCTTTTAAATCGGGGTGATTCTGGTTGCTCTTCTTTGCACTCTTTCTGGAGCAGCAATATCCTTTTTGTAACGAGGTGACCAGAACTGAACACAATATTCTAGGTGAGGTCTTACTAATGCATTGTAAAGTTTTAACATTACTTCCCTTGATTTAAATCTAACACTCCTCACAATATATCCGAGCATCTTTTTGTCCTTTTTTATAGCTTCCCCACATTGTCTAGAGGAAGACATTTCTGAGTCAACATAAACTCCTAGGACTTTTTCATCGTTCCCTTCTTCAATTTCAGTATCTCCCATATGATATTTATAATGCACATTTTTATTGCCTGCATGCAATATGTTCTTATGTAACATTTTATTTTTGATGGCATAAATAAATAATAATTTCATTGATACAGAATGTACCCTTTGAGTGAAGTTCTGTTATTTGTGCTGCTACCTGTAGGGGTCGCAATACAGTCGACTAGTCAGATAGAAACTGCAGTTACAATGTAAATCCAATAGAGTCTAGTGATCTTAAACTGCAGTTACAATGTAAATCCAATAGAGTCTAGTGATCTTAAACTGCAGTTACAATGTAAATCCAATAGAGTCTAGTGATCTTAAACTGCAGATGAAGACATTTCTGAGTCAACATAAACTCCTAGGTCTTTTTCATAGATCCCTTCTTCAATTTCAGTATCTCCCATATGATATTTATATTGCACATTTGTATTGCCTGCGTACAGTACTTTACACTTTTCTCTATTAAATGTCATTTGCCATGTGTCTGCCCAGTTCTGAATGCTGTCTAGATCATTTTGAATGACCTTTGCTGCTGCAACAGTGTTTGCCACTCCTCCTATTTTTTGTGTTCTGCAAATTTAACAGTTTGCTTACTATACCAGAATCTAAATCATTAATGTAGATTAGGAATAGCAGAGGACCTAATACTGATCCCTGTGGTGCACCACTGGTTACCTCGCTCCATTTTGAGGTTTCTCCACTAATTAGTACTTTCTGTTTTCTACATGTTAACCACTCCCTAATCCATGTGCATGCATTTCCTTGAATCCCTACTGTGTTCAGTTTGAGAATTAATCTTTTACGCGGGACTTTGTCAAAAGCTTTCTGGAAATCTAAATAAACCATGTCGTATGCTTTGCAATTATCCATTGTCAATGTTGCATTCTCAAAAAAGTCAAGCAGGTTAGTTAGACACGATCTCCCTTTCCTAAAACCATGCTGACTGTCTCCCAGGATATTGTTACCATATAGGTAATTTTCCATTTTAGATCTTATTATAATTTCCATAAGTTTACATATAATAGAAGTCAGGCTTATTGGTCTGTAGTTACCTGGTTCGGTTTTGTCTTGTTTTTTTGTTGATTTGGTATTACGTTTGCAATTTTCCAGTTTGTCGGTACAACCCCTGTGTCAAGAGACTGTTGCATGATGTTGTTTAGTGGTTTGTAAATAACTTCTTTCATTTCTTTGAGTACTATTGGGAGGATCTCATCCGGCCCAGGGGATTTGTTTATTTTAAGAGCTCCTAGTCCCTTTAACACTTCTGCCTCTGTTATGCTAAGGTTATTTAAAACTGGATAGGAACAGGTCGACACGTGGGGCATGTTGTCTGTGCCCTCCTTTGTAAAAACTTTTGAAAAGTAATCATTTAATATATTTGCTATTTTTTTTTTTCATCTATGAGTTTGCCATTTGTGTCTCTTAGACATTTAACCTCTTTGAATGTTCTCTTGCTGTTATAATATTGGAAAAACATTTTGGAATTGGTTTTAGCAATATTGATTTCTGTCTCTCTCTTGGCCTTTCTAACTTCCTTTTTGACTTGCGTTTGCAGTTCCAAGTACTATTTCTGTGTACTTTGTTTTTGGTTCCTTTTAAACGCTCTTTAAAGTGCCTTTTTTGCTGAATATATTTTTAAATTGATCTATTAAATCATTTTGGCCATTTTGTTTTAGATTTAGATTTGTCTACTTTTGGGATGTAATTGTTTTGCTCCTCTAGTACTACATTTTTAAAAAACAACCATCCTTTTTCTGTGGATGTTTTCTCTATTTTACTCCAGTCTACTTCTGTTAGTCTCTGTTTCATACCTTCATAGTTTGCTTTTCTAAAATTGTAAACCTTAGCTTTAGTCATTGTTACCCTGGGGTACAGTTGCTTACCTGGTGTAAAGTTTAGACATGATTCTCAGAGCTCTATTGAGTTCACAGAGTTGATTTAAAAATGCTCTTAAGGACATAAGAACATAAGAAAGTTTACTAACGAGAGGAGGCCATTCAGCCCATCTTGCTCGTTTGGTTGTTAGTAGCTTATTGATCTCAGAATCTCATCAAGCAGCTTCTTGAAGGATCCCAGTGTGTCAGCTTCAACAACATTACAGGGGAGTTGGTTCCAGACCCTCACGATTCTCTGTCTTCCCTGCCTAAATAAGTTTTTTTTAACAAATCTGCTTCAGAAGAGTAAAAGATTCTGTGTTTTTATTAAAAAACGTTTTTTTTGTCATTTTTTTATACTTCATAACTGAAAACTATAAACTATATTTGTACCCCTCTGCATATAAACTGAATATTTACCATAATGTGTGAAACGTTTATTTAGGACAAGAAATGTGGTCTGTTACATATCTTTTTAAAAAAGCAGTACAAATGAAAATCGCAGTAAACTCAATGCTGCTGGACTCAAACTCTGAGCTGAGACTACCCCACTAAACAAAAACAGACATTATCAAAAGAGACATGAAGAAATGTATTTCAATATTACATTCACCGGATCAATACTGGATAAGATATCATAACCCTGACATGTTTTATTGAGCCTCTTCTGGTGTAAAGCAGTGAATGGTCAATAACACAGAGTTTCATTTGGCCTTGTTTATTAATATTAACATATTTCATATATTATTATTATTATTATTATTATTATTATTATTATTATTAAATTCTTAGCAGACACCCTTATCCAGGGCGACTTACAATTGTTACAAGATATCACATTATTTTTAATATAAAACAGTTTGTTAGCAAGCCAATGAAAAATGCAGAAGATACAGAAGACAGCGCTGAAGGGTTTACAGTTGAGTACATGCTGGTTATTTGATGAAGTTCAGGTCTTTTGGTTCATTTGCTCCCAGTTTATCTCTCAAGAAATCCTGCACCTCAAAGAGATTAATATGATAATCTCGGGAGTCTTTCTCAGTGGGCTGCCTCCTGCCTCCAATACAAAGATTCTTGTTCCCCCAGCTTATAACTCCCACCTGAAAACAGAGGAAAACAATGCATTCAAAGCATGTTGTTTTTAACTTAGTTTTAAACAGAGCAGACTGCATGATGAGCTCCGGTACATCGGGGGGCATGAAACCCCCACAATCACAAGCAGACATAATGAGGTGCTTTTTTACAGCTGCCCAGTCAGTTGCACTGAATATTTAGTAGCGAGCTCTTAAATCTAGTCTGATTAGTCTGATTAGGACTAATACAAATCTACATATGGATGCATTTCAGTAATATATTAACATGGAAGTACATCAGAGTACCACTGCAATGCATCAATAGAAAAGCTGCTTCAATAGTCATGAACAGCTTGTACCCCAATGCAATCTGAGACGTCTGTAGGAGGCTGGGAGTGCAGGATTAAGGGCTGCTGAAGATTGGTTTATAAATCAAGGCAGATCTCATGTTCACCGTTGCAGAGTGCAGCAGACAGACGGGCGGATGCATTGCAGTGCACAGGGATCCCATTTCCAGGACATGACTGATAGGCAGTTGTTATATAATATAGCCACACGAATTGGGGGTTATGTCGCTATCTGAAAATACAGTGAAATACAGGACTTGCACAATTGTACGGTCAACATGGGTTAACCGTGGATTAAGCAAGTCAGTGATTTCGAATGGTGGAATTGCGAGCGAGCACTGCATACTGTAAATGCACCAGTTTCTTTTAGATTATATCTTAGTAAGTTTATTGATTTATATAGCGCCTTTCATACAACAGTGAACATGAACATGAAAAAGTTTAGTAAAATAAATCAAAACACCAAAAAAAATGTTAGTAGAGAAATAAAATTAGAAGAAAGAACACTTAACATTTTGTATAAAACGCTCGTCTAAAAAAGTGAGTTTTTAATCTTGATTTAAAAATATAAAGTGACTCTGCATCTTGTAAAGATATTTTTTGTCAAGTTATAAAGTATGAATTATTATAAAGACTACTCTTTGCAGTCATGAAGCCAGAGTGTATTTTAGCGGTTGTGTGAACTGGCATTCTGTGAGACCTGGGAGAATTGCAATGTGGTCTCACAGTCCTTGTCTTGAGGAGGTGATGACTGCTTGTCCTGAAGTGATTAACATATCTTCAGTGGTACTGCATCTACTTTTGATTGCTCTTTGAAACAGTCTTTTGTATCTCTGATCAGCACATTATTTGCCAGACATGTCTCCTCTCTCATTAGCATTGTTGCCCACCACAAAACTATACACACTGGTTTGCAGAAGTATTCACCCCCTAGCTCTTTCGCGTTTCCTTTTTGTCTTAATCTTTGGGAGGGACAGGAGACCAGAATCAGCCTACCTTAAAGCACGTCTACATACATATAGGGACAAGAGCTGTTTTAGATAATCAGGTGCCAGGCCATGAACTGTTTTGTATGGAGTTATGTGGTGACTTTTCCTATTTTTTTGCTAAGTACCCATGCCGCTTTATTTGAACAAGCTGTTTCCGTGAAAAGGCAACCCAGCAAAAAGAGCATTGCAGTAATCAAGTCTAGATGAGACAAAAGCATGACTTAGCTTCTCAAGCAATGAAAGACAAGATCTAATCTTAGCAATATTTCGTTGATGATAAAAAGACACTTTGGTGACATTACGGACATAAATCAGAATCAAATCTGAATCCCACGTTTCTGGTCTCTGATTTGGGGTTTGAAGTTAAATTACTCAACTCTGTTTAGAGAATTAGCAAATTCTAGTTATTGCTGAGAACCCAAAAATCAAAACTTCTGTCTTATCTGAGTTTAACTGCAAAACATTTTAAAGCATCCAGATAATATCTCTTCTAAACATTGCAGTGCATCCATTTCATGCCGCCTCCTGCAACAATGACATATTATGTTGTAAAATGTATTGTCCAGTTGATTTCTGACTAATGATGTGGGATTAAAACTTTCAAAAGGGTCTGCAATATGTTTCAAATATAACGCTGCGATACAGACAGCAGGGGACACAGACAGGTAATGTACTGAGTTTTTGTACATGTTGCAGGGTGTCCTGTAACGCTGCAGGATTTTATTAGAAAGCTGTAACAGCAGCAGGAGCACAAGCGCAGTCAGAAGGGTAGTTGGATTCCTGCTTGTACTGACCTGAAACATTCGTCTTTTCTTCTCGAGAAACAGGGAGCCCCCAGAATCACCTGGAAACACAACAGAGTCATGATGTGGTTTTATTACTGTACCAAAATCAGAGAAAACAACAAAAGTCAAGACCCTTCTCTCAGTGTGGAAATGTACCTTTGCAGGTCACGTCATCTGTCACTGGGTCTGTGCCTCCAGTGCACAGGAATCTGTCCGTCACAACGTCAGGCCAGTCTATACCGGGGACATTCTTATAGATTGGGGCTGTCAGTGCGTCTTCATAGCATTGCTCTTTGAGCTGTCAAACAGAAATAAAGAGAATCTTGATTCGAAAAGTCAGAAAGAAACAGAAAGGCTTTTAAAGGAACCATGACATCTTTAAAATCCATTCTCTTACCTCTTATCTTTCTTAACGTTATTATCATCATCTCAGCCCTCTCCTTTTAAATAAGTGTTACCCACGGTATCTTTAAAACCCTTTTCTTACCTCTTATTAGCACCAGTTTGGCCATGGAATGGGCTAATGCTCTATGCCAAGATGGATGTCCATGATGATCAATAGAGTTTGCAGCCAGCCTCTGTATCCAGCAACAATATCACTGTGCCCCCAAATTTAAAGGAGTGCTGCCTGTGTTTCATCGATCTCTCTCTCTCTCTCTCTCAGGGTGTGCAAGAAAGGCTCTTCCATTTGATCTTTGGACACTTGGTTGTATTTCTGAAAGGACTTGGGTAAAGAGGATTGTGGGAATCCTCTGTGTGTTTCTGTGTCCCTCTAATCAAATATGTAATTATCAACACACCTTTTACATCCTCCCTCTCTCAGTGCCTCATACGGATGCAAGTCTACACTGTATCCCTTTCAAAATTTTCACCCGGTTTTGTTGACTTATCAAGAGAGACCTGTTTGCAATTGAAAATAACGGGACAATTGAAAAAAATAGCTTCTTGTTTTAATTTCATTTATCTAGACATTCTTGCATCCAGTCCTGGTTTGCAACTTGCACTAATGTGTATCAAAAAATATTCTAGAAATGGCAATTGAATGATGGACCATTTTGTTAAAAATAAAATTAAAAGGGAAAAATATCTTCAAAACTATTAAAATATCATATTGGTTAGAACCATAAGATCTGTCCAGCCCTTTTGTATTCACAATACAAATGATACATACAGTGCCTATAGAAAGTCTAATCCTTTCAAAATTTTACCTTTTGTTGACTTATAGGAATTAAAATGCATTAAAATAGTTTTTATTTCATTTATCTAGACATTCAAAATCACAACACCAAGTGGCCTAGAAATGTGTAGGAAATTAATTAAAATTGTATGATTCACTTGTAATGATTTCAGGATAAATTCAGCAGTTCCTGTAGGTTCCCTCTGCTGGGTAGTGCATTTCAAAGCAAAGACTCAACCATGAGCACCAAGGAGCTTTCAAAAGAACTTTGGGACAAAGTTTAAAGGCACAGATCAGGGGATGTGTATAAAAGATATCAATGGCCTTGAATATCCCTTGGAGCACAGTTAAGACGATTATTAAGAAGTGGAAGGTGTATGGCACCACCAAGACCCTGCCTAGATCAGGCTGTCCCTCCAAACTGGATGACCGAGCAAGAAGGACACTGATCAGAGAGGCTACAAAGATGCCAATGGCAACTTTGCAAGAGCTACAGGCTTTCATGGCCAAGACTGGTCAAAGTGTGCATGTGACAACAATATCCCAAGTACTCCACAAATCTGGCCTGTATGGTAGGGTGACAAGAAGGAAGCCATTACTCAAGAAAGCCCACCTTGAATCCTGTTTGAAGTATGGAAAAAAAACACTCAGGAGATTCTGTAGCCATGTGGCAAAAAGTTTTGTGGTCTGACGAAACTAAAATGGAACTTTTTGGGCAAAAAGCGTTATGTTTGGCGCAAACCCAACACAGTGCATGACCCAAAGAACACCATCCCTACTGTGAAGCATGGTGGTGGCAGCATCATGTTATGGGGATGTTTCTCATCAGCAGGGACGGGGGCACTTGTCAGGATAGAAGGGAAAATGAATGGAGCAAAGTACAGAGAAGTCCTTGAGGAAAACCTGCTGCCCTCTGCAAGAAAGCTGAAAAAGGGACGGAAGTTCACCTTTCAGCATGACAACAACCCAAAGCACACAGCCAAAGCTACACTGAAATGGCTAGGGAATAAAAAGGTAAATGTCCTTGAGTGGCCAAGTCAGAGCCCCGACCTAAATCCAAACGAAAATTTGTGGCATGACTTGAAGATTGCTGTCCATCAGCGCTCCCCAAGGAACTTGACAGAGCTTGAACAGTTTTGTAAAGAAGAATGGTCAAATATTGCCAAATCTAGGTGTGCAAAGTTGGTAGAGACCTATTCCAGCAGACTCACAGTTGTAATTGCTGCCAAAGATGCTTCCATCAAGTATTAACTCAGGGGGGTGTAGACTTATCCAATTATGATCTTTCAGTTTTGTATTTTTAATATATAATTTTTTTCTAAATAAAAACTTTTTTCCCCTTAACAGTGTGGAGTATGGTGTGTAGATAAGTGGAAAAAATCGTCATTTAAATGCATGAACCTCTGAGGCATTGACACAACAAAATGTGAAAAAAGTTGTAGACTTTCTATAGGCACTGTATACCCCCTCTCATCCATGCTCTGTATCAACACATATATATATATATATATATACCCCCTCTCATCCACGCTCTTTATCATTTGCTTGTTTGGTATTGTTTCATCTGTTTGGTTTTGTACTCTCACATTATGGGGTTGTGTTGCTGTTCTCTTCCTACCTTCGCATTATGGATTCGACTTCTCCAATGGTAGACCCAGCTCTAGGTTTCGGCAGGAAAAGGTAGCCGGCTGGTGTCTCGACAGGAATCGTCTAACACGAAATCCATTTTCCAACGCTGCAATCCTGCATTCTGCTGTGATCCTCCATTCTACAGTTTCCGGTTTAGACCAGCGATTACCAGTCCAGTCACTCTGTCGCAGACCATCCCTTGGTCCAGGGAACTCCATGCTCAAATTCACGAAGGTAAGAACGCAAATGTAGTCATATTGTTACTTTATTCCTTGTAATTTATGTCTGCAGCTCTCCGCTTGTTCAAAGAGTTAACTCTTCTGGAATTGTTTTATCTTTAGTCCTTAGTGACAGCTGTCTTCCCCTGTCAGGAATGCATCAATGTTTTTCTATGGGGTAGCCAAACCTCTTGAGCGGTCACATTTGCAACAGGATCACAACATAACATTCATAATCTACAAATCAGTCTTTCCAAACAGTCTCATTTTCCTTCCATCCTACGCTCCTGATAATAACAGGGTGGTCATCTTTGTGATTTGTGGAGACTTTGGAGCTCTGTTGGACATGGAAACACTCAAACATGCTTGAATGTTTCGGACGGACGTGTAGCAGACAAAATGTTGTATTGAGGTATGTGCATGTTTTGCGATCATGAATGCTGGGATGATCTAGCATAGGTTTTGGGACTGCTGCATAGGGGATGCGCATGCACTGTCCTTCTCGTGAGAGATTGAAGAAAAAACAAACAAAGATAACACACATTGTTCTCTGGTACTGGAGTCGTCGTTTTCATCAGAGTTGAAGTTACAGCTGAAGTGGCAGCTGCAGACCATGGTATCACATACCATGTAAAACATTGCTATTGGACACACATTACAGTACGACCAAGTCTGATATAGTTGTGATCCTTATTCCATGACAATCTGGATAAACAGAGTGCCTGTGATGCACTGTGCAGAGCAGTGTGGTGCTGTGCTGTGCTTCACTGTGCGTGCGCTGTGTTGTGCAGCAGTCATTTTCAATGCTTCATTTTGTATTACACTGGCAGGGTTGTTTTAATATGTTTTACCAAATCACCCGCCTCGACAGGTCGTTGACACCCTGCCTCGCCTCAGATCAGACGTAATATTATTCGAAGCAGCAAAGTTAATGTTAAACAATACCATCCAGCAAACGCACAGTGCCGTTTTCATCTTACATGCAGCTAGTGCAGTGATGCTCGTTCTGTTCCATACGCCTGCTTTCTCTAAATGTCAACCATCCGTTTTCATTGCCTCTACCCAGATAAACTGGAATGTATCCACTCACTCACACACTCAATTCTTCCAGATCAACGAACAATTCAAACAGTAACTTCTTTGCTCCCAGGGCATTTCAAATTCATCATTTGCATTATTTCTCAAGGCAGGACATATCTTGTCTCATCGCATTGTATCTACAGTGAACAATACTTGTTTTTAATTTCTCAGGATCAAACTGGATTCACTTAAAATCCTTTCTGAAATAATAGGATGGTATGAAGTTCATTCATACATCTACAGTATTTCTAAAGTCTCTGCTTTATTTTCTCCTTTTTGATTTTTAGAAAAGCCACAATGTTTCTGAACAGGATCCTGTACTCAGTGATGCATCAGAGTACGTTACAAAGAGACATTTTACAAAGCTGCTTTGCGGCCTCAGAGACTGTTATGTTTGGTTTATTTAAACGATAACCGTCCGTCTTTATGCTTCAAACCCCTGATAAACTGGAGCGTATCCATCACTCACTGTCTCACCAATCTTGCAGATCAACGGGCCATTTCAAAACGGTAACTCTTCACGACTGGGGCATTTCAGTTTTGTCATTTGCATTATTCCTCAAGGCAAATCACGTCTCTCACTCGTACACTACAGTAAACACTACTTGCAGCTGCACAGTATGCTTTACATATGGATGTAGGAGCAGCCCTCTTATTTCAATTCACTTTGAAGCTTGTGCGGGATTCATGACAATCTATCTACCATGACAATAATTAATAGCTCTCCTGCCTGTCAGTATGGAGTGGGTCTCCCCGAACGTGGCTCGCTCTGCGGCCTGTGCCGGCTCTCCAGCCTTTTTCTGAGCCCACTTTAATGACTAGACGTAAATATATATATATATATATATATATATATATATATATATATATATATATATATATATATACATACAGTGCCTTGCATAAGTATTCACCCCCCTTGGACTTTTCCACATTTTGTAGTGTTACAACCTGGAATTAAAATTGATTTAATTAGGATTTTTTGTCACTGATCTACACAAAATAGTCCATAATGTCGAAGTGGGGAAAAAAATCTACATATTTTTCTAAATTATTTACAAATAAAAAACTGAAAAGTCTTGATTGCATAAGTATTCACCCCCTTTGCTGTGACACCCCTAAATAAGCTCTGGTGCAACCATTTGCCTTCAGAAGTCACATAATTAGTTGGAGTCCACCTGTGTGCAATTAAGGTGTTTCACATGATCTCAGATTAAATACACCTGTTTCTGGAAGGCCCCAGAGTTAGAGAGCATATCTAAACAAACAGCATCATGAAGACCAAGAAGCTATCAAAACAAGTCCGGGATAAAGTTCTGGAGAAGCACCAATCAGGGTTGGGTTATAAAAAAATATCCCAAACTTTGAACATCCCCCAGAGCACCGTTAAATCCATTATTAAAAAATGGAAAGAATATGGCACAACCGCGACTCTGCCTAGAGAAGGCCGTCCACCAAAACTCAGTGACCAGGTAAGGAGGGCATTAGTCAGAGAAGCAACCAAGAGGCCAATGGTAACTCTGACGGAGCTGGAGAGATCCACAGCTGAGATGGGAGAAACCGTCCATGGGACAACTATAACCTGGACGCTCCACAAAGCTGGGCTTTATGGAAGAGTGGCAAGAAGAAAGCCATTGCTGAAAAAAAACCCATATCAAATCCCGTTTGGATTTTGCCAAAAGGCATGTGGGAGACACAGCAAACATGCGGAAAAAGGTTCTCTGGTCTGATGAGACCAAAATTGAACTTTTTAGCCTTAGCGCAAAACGCTAAGTGTGACGCAAAGCCAACAATGCTCATCACCCTGAGAACACCATCCCCACGGTGAAGCATGGTGGTGGCAGCATCATGTTATGGGGATGCTTGTTATTGGCAGGGACTGGGAAACTGGTCAGGATTGAGGGCAAGATGGATGGGGCCAAATACAGGGAAATTCTAGAGGAAAACCTGTTTCAGTCTGCAAGAGACCTGGGACTGGGGTGGAGGTTCACCTTCCAGAAGAACAATGACCCTAAACACACAGCCAAAGCTACACTGGAGTGGTTTAAAAACAAGAACCTGAATGTCTTAGAATGGCCCAGTCAAAGCCCAGGCCTCAATCCGATTGAGAATCCGTGGCAAGACTTGAAAACTGCTGTTCACCAACGGTCCCCATCCAACTTGACAGAGCTTGAGCAATTTTGCCAAGAAGAGGGCAAAAATTGCAGGATCCAGATGTGCAAAGCTGGTAGAGACTTACCCAAAAAGACTCACAGCTGTAATTGCTGCCAAAGGTGCTTCTACTAAGTATTGACTCAGGGGGGTGAATACTTATGCAACCAACAAATGTCTTTTTTTTTTTGTTTAATTAACTTTTGTGTCACAATAAAAAATATTTTGTACCTTCAAAGTGTTAAGTATGTTGTGTAAATCAAATGATAAAAATCCCAACTAAATCCATTTTAATTCCAGGTTGTAACACTACAAAATGTGGAAAAGTCCAAGGGGGGTGAATACTTATGCAAGGCACTGTATATATAGGTGCTGTCTAATCTACTGGGATTAGAAAAAAAAAAAACGTAGCAAGGTAGTATTGGTGGACTGTCAATCAAAACTCAAATTCGCAAATCACAGCTGACTGGTTGTCTATAAGTACATAAGAACATAAGAAAGTTTACAAACAAGAGGAGGCCATTCAGCCCATCTTGCTTGTTTGGTTATTAGTAGCTTATTGATCCCAGAATCTCATCAAGCAGCTTCTTGAAGGATCCCAGGTTGTCAGCTTCAACAACATTACTAGGGAGTTGGTTCCAGACCCTCACAATTCTCTATGTAAAAAAGTGCCTCCTATTTTCTGTTCTGAAAGTCCCTTTATCTAATCTCCATTTGTGACCCCTGGTCCTTGTTTCTTTTTTCAGGTCAAAAAAGTCCCCTGGATCGACATTGTCAATACCTTTTAGGATTCTGAATGCTTGAATCAGATCACCACGCAGTCTTCTTTGTTCAAGACTGAATAGATTCAATTCTTTTAGCCTGCATACGACATGCCTTTTAAACCCTGGATAATTTTGGTAGCTCTTCTTTGCACTCTTTCTAGAGCAGCTATATCCTTTTTGTAATGAGGTGACCAGAACTGAACACAATATTCCAGGTGAGGTCTTACTAATGCATTGTAAAGTTTTAACATTACTTCCCTTGATTTAAATTCAACACTTCTCACAATATATCCGAATTGTAATGAATGCATTTTTACAGTGGCCTAATTTTTGAGATGCAGACATGTGTTTTTTTATAGAAACGTTTTCATACTAACTTTTGTACTTGATAACATTAATTTAAAAATCCAATTGATGCCTATGATTAATCAAATTGATTAATCTTGTTACATAATTGATTTATTTAAAAAAAGAAAAAAGTTTTTGACCAATTCAGATTTTGCTGTATTTATTTTGAAAAGGATTTCTTCATGTTGTGCTGCACAGTCTAGCACCAGAGCCCAGTAAACCCTAGCGCCAGCACTGTTTCAGTCAGATCACCTCCGGAAAATTCTACTGTAGCAATGCAATCCACGTCGCTTTTCACATACGTCATTAACAATGTCACTTTCGTTAATTGCTGTTCAATCATGCTCCATCATGTCGACTACTGGAAATTCAACTATAGAAGTGATTACTCTTGCTTACTCAATGCAATCATGTCTCTACGATATGTCGTTACTGATCAGCTCGACAATCTCACTTCAATACTCGCAGATAATGTTCCCCCTTTAAGTCACTACCTCGCATACAAATGTTGCTGCGGAATATTCGAAGATCTGCTCCCAACCTTCATCTTCCAAGCCGCCTATCACAAAAGAGTCCTGGAGTCACTCGTCAGCACTCTACAAGTGGGATGCTTCTCCACATTCAATGATGTCCTTTTGGAAAAGACGTTCATCCCTGCTACTGTGAGCTCCTCTGTGCGGCAAAATCACTTCCTGAAACCAGTCACTTGATTCATCCTCTGCATCGGAGACCTCAAACTTCAATCTCAGGTATTGTATTCCTTACATTTAAAGCACTCAATCATATTATTTGTCCTTTTTCTTCTCTTTCTAGCTACCTATCAATGCGTCCTGCTGCAGTTCATAGGATCCCCTTTTCTTCACCCAGAGGGAACATGCTCTCCAGGACTTGATTCTTTAATTATATCACTTCTCTCTTGTCTGTGCTGGACATTATCTGTACGTTTATAATATGTAGATAAAATGTTTAGCTCTTGATTACCATAAGGAAATCTTGTATATATGATGTACATGTAGAACTGTATATGAATATATATGCAGTCAAAACATGTTTAGCAAATAATGCCTGAATGCGCTCTCTTATGGAATGTAGTATTCTTTTTGGTATCTGTGTAATGTTAGGTCTGGGTTTTTGTTTTGTTCCCTTCACTTTTTTATTTTATTTTATTGGTGGCCAAAGGAGGCGGGCTGCACTTGCAGTTCAACACAAGCTAAAAACCTCTTGTAGACCCAGTTCAAGAAAGCTTCAAGATACCAGCTGTCATGCAAGACTACATTGGAACGCTGACAGGCACATTTAGACATACCCTCCCATACTCTATTATTAATAGGGTCATTTTTATTTGGAAGGAAAATTCCTCTTACTAAAAGAAAACTAACCTCATCTAAACCCAAATTGCAGGAAAGGTACTAATAACATAGTGTGCCAAAAAAGAGAGACTTATTTTTGCATTCACCCTGCCAATGTTAACAAAGCTATTAGGAGGTACGCAAATTGATTTTAAAGCTGTTTTCAGATCCACCCACCTCTTTTCTTAGTTTAATTTTTACGTCCTTTTTATCTAATTTATCCGTCAGGAAGCTTGCGTCCTCAGTAGCAAGGTCTGGCAGTAGAATCTCACCTGTTAGGAAAGAAAGTGAAGTATTGATATTGTAGATCCACTCTCTGTTTGCCATGGTAGTGCCACTGTCTGTCTGTCTGTCTGTCTGTCTGTCTGTCTGTCTGTCTGTCTGTCTGTCTGTCTGTCTGTCTGTCTGTCTGTCTGTCTGTCTGTCTGTCTGTCTGCCATTGTAGTGCCACTGTCTGTCTGTCTGCCATTGTAGTGCCACTGTCTCTGTCTGTCTGTCTGCCATTGTAGTGCCACTGTCTCTGTCTGTCTGTCTGCCATTGTAGTGCCACTGTCTGTCTGTCTGTCTGTCTGTCTGTCATTGTAGTGCCAATGTCTGTCTGTCTGTCTGTCTGTCTGTCTGTCTGTCTGTCTGTCTGTCATTGTAGTGCCACTGTCTGTCTGTCTGTCTGTCTGTCTGTCTGTCTGTCTGTCTGTCTGTCTGTCTGTCTGTCATTGTAGTGCCACTGTCTGTCTGTCTGTCTGTTTATACTTGTGCTACCATTACCTCATGTATAATATAGAACCATTGCCATTGAAGTTCCACTGTTTGTTTGACATTGAACATCGAACATACAGTAGTTAGCATACTGTGGTCCCATTCTACCAATGGCAGCCTCATCCCATTGTAGCTGCCCTATACTTGTGCTAACAAAGACCTTTCACAGAAAGTAAAATCTGAGTGGAGCATGAAAGAGGGAAAGTGAGTTTACGATGCTGTTTGCAGGTCGTTGTCTTTTTATCAAGTCTCAGCGCTCCAGAGGCCTGCTCAGTGCAGGGGATGCAGATTGGCCTAAAAGGAAACAAGCAGTCTTGTTACCATACTGAGGAAATCAGCCAGTTTCTAAACAATTAAAGCACACAATATTAACAAAGTATGTCCAGTAGGGGAGTGGTCAGAAATGAGGGGGGGTCACTGTTACTGTGCTGTGCTACTGTGTGGTCTGTATCAGTGGCCAGATGTTAAAACAATGAGGCAGTGAAAGGGTTTGTTTTTACTGGACAGCAGGATACAACTGTGTACCAGTCACAGGTCAATGCCACAGTCATCAGCACATTTACAATGGAGGGTTTATATAGCCCTGCAAATATGAAGTCACTACCTCAAATAGGTTCTGAGACATGGATCCTGTGATGATGGCAGCTCTGCAAATAAACTGGTGAAAAACGCTTCATTTCTCTTGTGCGATACCCACAATCAAACTTGAGTGAAAGAACCACAGAATACAGTTGTGTACTGAGAATGAAGGCGTATTCTTGAAATCCTTTGTAAGAAGAAACTTAGTAAAGTTCTTAAGAAGTTATTTAAGATCTTTAAGAACAACTATCTACATTTTGCTGTAAAAAGCATTTGTGGCCTAACTCCCTGCGGCAACAGCCAGCTCTATTTTTATACTGGCCGAAACCTGCACTTCTGCCTTGGGAACCTACATGGGAGCTGTGCTTAGTACGACGGCTTCTGAAAATGAACATACCACATAGAGCAGAGCATGTTCTTGAAAGAGTTTAAACACAGTCACCGAAAATTCAAATGCAAAATGATGAATGATGGTGGCTGCACAGCAGAAGCAGGGAGCTAAATTAGGATCATGCCTGCCCTCTCGCTCCTTGCTTCAGCTACTGTGCCCTACTCATCAGCTTCCCTGAGTTAGTCCTGCATAACATACTACCTTTTGGACTGATGATAGGCTTTTTAGAAGAAAAAATAAGGTTATATTTCTCACAAATAGTCTTGCAGTATTCAGCAGCTTTTTCAAAAGGATGACATGCTTTCACACATTTATTAAGCTTAGAAAAAGACAGTTTAAGGAGATAAATGATGAAACTATATAAGCAGATTGTCAGTTTCAAATATATATTGTACTTGGACAAGAAATAGAAACACCTGCCAGGACACTGTTAATAGGGTGCAGCTATTAATCCTTCAGGGGGTCATCCCTTTTCAGACTGTACCTCCTGAATTATGGAATTTATGTAGCCTAGTGTTGGATAAGGAAGCACCTACCAACCAAGCACCTATGGTGCTATCAGCTGTCTATCAAAGTCTGTCAGATCTCTTGCCCATGGTGATTGAAATTAACTTGCAACAGGGAAATGAAACTTTTATATATTGCATAACAAATGAATCAGTCATGTGAGGTTCAGCCCACTACACATAATTTATCAAAGTTTACAGTTTTGTTAATAAATATAGCTCTGCTAACTTTTAAATGTATTTCTTCTCCATATCTAATAAGAGCTACTCATTTACAAAAAGGACTTTGCTATCTTACCGCACTTGTTTTGAAAAGAGAATCGTAGGGTTTATTCTGTCACTCTTCAGTTCAATCAGTGCAACGTCGTAGTCGTAGTATTCTGCAATGTTTTCAGCTTTCTTTTTTGCAATGTTATATTCGGGATGAATGTAAATCTGCTCCACATCCTTAACTGTTGAGAGAAAAAAGAATATATATATATATATATATTAATGGAAATTGTTTGTTTAATGTGTGTCTGTTTCATATACGAAAGGGGGAGACTTTTGAAATGATGCAACAAACATCAGGTCAGATTCACTGAAATGATTTATCTTAGCTGCTCCACGAGGGAGGGTTTTATTGGAGCTGCTCCACGAGGGAGGGTTTTATTGGAGCTGCTCCACGAGGGAGGGTTTTATTGGAGATGCTCCATGAGGGAGGGTTTTATTGGAGCTGCTCCACGAGGGAGGGTTTTATTGGAGATGCTCCATGACGGAGGGTTTTATCTTAGCTGCTCCACGAGGGAGGGTTTTATTTTAGCTGCTCCACGAGGGAGGGTTTTAATGGAGTTGCTCCACGAGGGAGGGTTTTATTGGAGCTGCTCCATGAGGGAGGGTTTCATTGGAGCTGCTCCACGAGGGAGGGTTTTATTGGAGCTGCTCCACGAGGGAGGGTTTTATTGGAGCTGCTCCACGAGGGAGGGTTTTATTGGAGATGCTCCATGAGGGAGGGTTTTATCTTAGCTGCTCCACGAGGGAGGGTTTTATCTTAGCTGCTCCACGAGGGAGGGTTTTATTGGAGCTGCTCCACGAGGGAGGGTTTTATTGGAGATGCTCCATGAGGGAGGGTTTTATTGGAGCTGCTCCACGAGGGAGGGTTTTATTGGAGATGCTCCATGAGGGAGGGTTTTATCTTAGCTGCTCCATGAGGGAGGGTTTTATCTTAGCTGCTCCACGAGGGAGGGTTTTATTGGAGCTGCTCGATGAGGGAGGGCTTTATTGGAGCTGCTCCACGAGGGAGGGTTTTATTGGAGATGCTCCGCGAGGGAGGGTTTTATTGGAGCTGCTCCACGAGGGAGGGTTTTATTGGAGATGCTCCATGAGGGAGGGTTTTATTGGAGATGCTCCATGAGGGAGGTTTTATTTTTCCATGAGGGAGGGTTTTATCTTAGCTGCTCCATGAGGGAGGGTTTTTTGGAGTTGCTCCACGAGGGAGGGTTTTATTGTAGCTGCTCCACGAGGGAGGGTTTTATTGGAGCTGCTCCACGAGGGAGGGTTTTAATGGAGTTGCTCCACGAGGGAGGGTTTTATTGGAGCTGCTCCATGAGGGAGGGTTTTATTGGAGCTGCTCCATGAGGGAGGGTTTTATCTTAGCTGCTCCACGAGGGAGGGTTTTATTGGAGCTGCTCCACGAGGGAGGGTTTTATTGGAGATGCTCCATGAGGGAGGGTTTTATTGGAGCTGCTCCACGAGGGAGGGTTTTATTGGAGATGCTCCACGAGGGAGGGTTTTATTGGAGCTGCTCCATGAGGGAGGGTTTTATCTTAGCTGCTCCACGAGGGAGGGTTTTATGGAGCTGCTCCATGAGGGAGGGTTTTATTGGAGCTGCTCCACGAGGGAGGGTTTTATTGGAGATGCTCCATGAGGGAGGGTTTTATTGGAGCTGCTCCATGAGGGAGGGTTTTATTGGAGATGCTCCATGAGGGAGGGTTTTATTGGAGATGCTCCATGAGGGAGGGTTTTATCTGGAGATGCTCCATGAGGGAGGGTTTTATGGAGCTTTCCACGAGGGAGGGTTTTATTTGAGCTGCTCCACGAGGGAGGGTTTTATCTTAGCTGCTCCATGAGGGAGGGTTTTATTGGAGCTGCTCCATGAGGGAGCTTTTTGGAGCTTGGAGGGAGGGTTTTATTGGAGATGCTCCACGAGGGAGGGTTTTATTGGAGCTGCTCCACGAGGGAGGGTTTTATTGGAGATGCTCCATGAGGGAGGGTTTTATTGGAGATGCTCCATGAGGGAGGGTTTTATCTTAGCTGCTCCACGAGGGAGGGTTTTATCTTAGCTGCTCCACGAGGGAGGGTTTTATTGGAGCTGCTCCACGAGGGAGGGTTTTATCTTAGCTGCTCCACGAGGGAGGGTTTTATTGGAGCTGCTCCATGAGGGAGGGTTTTATCTTAGCTGCTCCAAGATGGAGGGTTTTACTGGAGCTGCTCCACGAGGGAGGGTTTTATCTTAGCTGCTCCACAAGGAAGGGTTTTATTGGAGCTGGAGGGGAGGGTTTTATAGGAGCTGCTCCACGAGGGAGGGTTTTTTGGAGATGCTCCATGAGGGAGGGTTTTATTGGAGCTGCTCCACGAGGGAGGGTTTTATTGGAGCTGCTCCACGAGGGAGGGTTTTATTGGAGCTGCCCACGAGGGAGGGTTTTATTGGAGCTGCTCCATGAGGGAGGGTTTTATTGGAGCTGCTCCACGAGGGAGGGTTTTATTGGAGCTGCTTCATGAGGGAGGGTTTTATTGGAGCTGCCCACGAGGGAGGGTTTTATTGGAGCTGCTCCACGAGGAAGGGTTTCTGACCTGTGGAGCGGCCAGGAGTGCCATTCGTGTCATCGATTATCACCTTCACATCCTTAGCCTGCTCCTCCGTGGTGAAGCAGTGAGCCGAGGTCAGGACACATGCCGCTGACGACGGCTCCTTTACAGGCCTCCTTTCCGCTTTGCCGCTGCGATGACACAAGTTTACAGAGAACAGTGAGGCTGCTGTGAAATAGGGTGTAGTGGAGTATACTGTAGGGAAGTATGGTCTAGTGTAGAATAGGGTTGTGAAGTGGTCTAGTGTACAATAGCGTTGTGAAGTGATGTAGTGTAGAATAGTGTTGTGAAGCGTGTTGTAGTGTAGAATAGAAAATAATATGTTATTCTTACTGTTATCGTGATGGAGACGTGCCAGGGGTACTTTTCTTTCTTTGTTTTCTCCGATTCTGATTCTTTGTCAGACTCCCGGTACAGCCCACACAGACCAACGCTGTCAGATTCATCTGCACATACAGCACAACGTATGAATACATGATTTCCATCACACGAGAGTAGATGTTAAAACTTCATGCTGATTTGAACTCGGCTCTCGATAAGATAAGCACCAAGTAAGACGTAGCTTTACAGTAAACTAATGTGATCCATCTGTGTCTCCATCCATTTGCGCTTCCTTCCATATGATGATGCAGATATCCTTCTGTCTGGTGTTGATGGCTGAAGTGTAATGCTAGCTCCAGGGATCAGCTTATTGCCTCCCTAGCGCATCAGCACACACAACGGCTGCGATGCTGGCTCTGGGGATCAACCACAGTGCGGTCTCCCCAGCGCAACAGCATGACAACCGTCTGGATTGAGCTAAGTAGGGTACATCTCTGGGGTCTTCAAGTGGGCACCTTCCATCCTCTGTGTTTCGTCAACTAGCCCACGACACCTCAAGAGGGCTCGACGGTGATTCTGGCGTCCCAGCATCACCCCCCCTCCCCCCACTCAACTCAGCCCAGCTTACTTACCCGTACATCAGCATTTCTTTTTTTCTATTGTGCTTGAGATCCTCAGCCAGAATCTTTCTGTCTCAACCACAGCCAGTTGCTGCTCTTCTCTGCTGCTTCAGATAAGTTCTTCACCATGTGACGCAACGCTTGGCCACTGAATCCGACGTCTCTGAGAAACCAGGTTGTAGAATGTGCCATAAATCCTCAACAACCCACCTCCACTGGGTAAACCCGGACTCTCCATCCTCACTGTTCCGCTTCAGTGGCTAGTTGAGCATACCGCAGTTTCTTCCTCTCATACGCCTCATCTACAGCATCCTCCCATGGCACTGTTAACTGTACCAGGTGAACAAGGCATGCTGATCCAGATCACAAGACAATATCTGGTCGAAGGTTAGTGGTGGCAATCTCAGATGGAAAAATAAGCCGTTGACCAACATCTGCCAGCATTTTCCAGTCTCTAGCAGCTTCCAGTTGTCCTGGGCGAGGATTGGTTTTAACACCTTTTCTTGGTGGTTGCTCTCCTGGGTGAAGGAATGTTGTCTTTTGTGTGTAATGTTTTGATGGAACAGGTGGCAACTTATATATGCAATCTAAAGTACGTTTAGTTTACTAAAACTAAAAGAAAAAGACTATACAGTCACAAAGAAGTTGAAAAATGTTCATGATTCAATAATTCACACATTTGGTTCATTCACTGCTGGTCTGTGTGCTAGGACAGTACATTGTACATGACCTGCCTGTATTGTCCTGTATGAGGGCCTGTGGAAGGGTGGAGGGCAATTCACTGACACACACGGGATACAGATAAAAACACCGCACTGGTGCCCAGTTTTATTTTTTTTGATGTTTTTCTTTTAGCCCGCAGAGGGCGCTGTTGTCTGTGGCCTGAGTACTGGCAACGGTACACAGGACCACAGGAATACCAATACTG
Organism: Huso huso; assembly: GCA_036884735.1. Lineage (NCBI taxonomy): Eukaryota > Metazoa > Chordata > Actinopteri > Acipenseriformes > Acipenseridae > Huso > Huso huso. The sequence continues at coordinate 6,529,383 of CM072698.1, read as the reverse complement.
GTAAACAGTTAAAAGCTGGCGCACTCACAGGTGCTCAAAATAATAATGAAAACAAAAGGTGAAATGAAAAGGGAAAATAAAACACAGTAATAAAACTACAAAATAAAGGTGCTGCTCACACAGTGCCCCCACTGCCGCTAATCCGGTCAGCTTGGGATCTCCGTCCTATGCTGCTATGCACTATACACTGGGGTGGCCAAGGTTCCCCTATCACTACACACGTTCCCTCGGGTACGTAACAATATATTTTAATAAATGGTTTATTTATTGCTGGCTGTCTTCCTCAGCCGTGCTTGCCTGTTTTGGTCGCTTGCTCCAACCACTGGCCTTCTCAGCCAGCGTCTCTGTGTGTTTCCAATCACGGCCACCCGAATGCACAACCAAGCGCAGTTCTTATGGGCCAAGCAATCCCACAAGGCCCGCCTCTCAACCACTCAGAGAGAGGGAAAGCCAACACACCCTCTTCCCCACCTCTCCGTGTCATCGCCATGACTGACAGGCAGATCTTACGAGACTGCTGCCCTTTTCCTGCAGAACAACGCATATGCCAGAGAGTCAGCACAGATCTCCCCTGTTACAGGGCCCTTCATTCATTTAATTTTGATATACAGGGGAGCACTGCACTGTACTGTACTGTACTGTACCTCACTCATTGGCTCACCTATCATCTGCTCGAAAGTCTCTGCCAGTTTCTCAGGGTTTTCCAGTTTGAAGACGTGCTTCTCTTTGTCCTTCTTCGACGCGATCAGATTGATTTCATCCTCATCAATGTCTTCACCAACTCCAAAAACGTAAATATCTGTAGGGGGTGAGATACAGAATAAAGGTCTTTCTGCTAACCTCCACTTGTTCAAAATGCTGCAGCCCTGTGTTTAAACTCCATCTCAACTCAGCATCATCATCACTCCAGTCTTTAAATCTCTGCACTGATTGACAGTTTTAAAACTGCTTTAGGAGATTGGGACACAGGCAGCTGTAAGTAGCTGGCATCCTTCCACTCTGCTTGACCCTCTTCAATCCGGGTTCTGCCCTGAACACTGCACAGAGACCGCCCTCCTCTGTGTAACTGACTCTCTGCTCTCTGCTCAGGTTGCCTCCCTCTTCTCCATTCTAATTATCATTGAGCTCTCCTCTGCCTTTTATCATGCTATTCTCCTCTCATCTCTCTGACTTGAGCATCTCAGGCCTGGTTATCTTTCTTACCACTCTTTCGAGGGTTCCTGGTGTGGCTATCTCTCTTCTCCTCACTCCTCTCTGCAGGTGTACCTCAAGGATCTGCCCTGTGGCCCCACACCTGTTCTCACTCTATACACACTCGCTAGGTACTCATCTCCTCTTTTGGTTACTCATACCACCTTTATGCTGATGATGCCCAGATCATCCTCTCCTTTCCCTCCTTTGACTCCCACATCTCCTCCCGCATCTCAGACTCTCAGCTATCTCAACCTGGACACATTCACATCACAAACTCAACCTCTAAATCTGATCTCCTCTACTTTCCTTCTGCTTCCTCTCCCTCCTCTGACCTCTCCATCTCAGTATCCCTCTATCACTCTTTCTCCATCTCCTTCTGCTAAAAACCTGGGTGTTACTCTTGACCCCTCCCTCTCCTACTCCCTGTCATGCACTTGCAGCTTCTTTCCTAGCAACATCTACTGAATCTGTCCTCACCACTTATAATACCCAACTCCTGGTCCAAGCTCTTGTACTCTCCAGACTCGACTACTGTAACTCTCTCCGTGCTGGTTCCCCATCTTTGGCTAGTGCCCCCTTCAGCCCATTCCAAATTCTGCTGCTTGTCTTGTTTTTTCCAAACCTTGCTACACTCATGCTACCCCTCTGCTTCGCACCCTGCACTGGCTACCAATCTCTGCTCGCATTCAATTCAAGACCCTTGTTCTTGCCTACCGCTCTCTTCACCAGACTGCCCCCTCCTACCTCACAATCCCTCGTGTCTCCCTACACCCCCTCTCGCCCTCTCCGCTCCCCGGTCGACTGTATAATTATTAAAAGCGAACTCCACCACTGCAGGTACTTTAATGTGCTCTCCATGTTGTTGTTGCTTTGTTTTTTTCTCTGTCAAAACTCAAAAATCACTATTTTCCTTAGTAATGGTCTTAACAACCATGGCAGACACCTGTTTATGTGCAAAATGACAAGATGACTGCGTGCGTTAGAGAGGGGCTGCATGTATTGAAAATGAAATAAGTTTGTTATTGATTTTATCATAAAAACAATGACGTGAGTCAGATGGAGACACTTTTGCGTGACTCGAGTCGAGTCATGTCTTTTGAGCAGGGAGTAGAGTAGAGTCGAGTCTTTGCTTGCAGGGACTCGAATCAAGTCGAGTCATTTGATGGCAATGACTCGAGTTGAGTCCAGTCACGAAAAATTGCGACTTGATTCTGAGTCAAGTCAAGTCACTGACTCGAGTCATTACAACTCTGGTGTTCACCATAAATGACATAGTTTATAAATATTAGAAGTAATTATCATACCATGTTTTGCCTTGCACCGATTTACCACATTGCCAGAATTTGCATGAAAGTTTCTAAAATGGCAAGTATGATGTGTGGGACAGTAGGGATTAACAGCAGTGTGGAGTAGTGGTTAGGGCTCTGGACTCTTGACCGGAGGGTCGTGGGTTCAATCCCAGGTGGGGGGACACTGCTGCTGTACCCTTGAGCAAGGTACTTTACCTAGATTGCTCCAGTAAAAACCCAACTGTATAAATGGGCAATTGTATGTAAAAAATAATGTGTTATCTTGTAGCAATTGTAAGTCGCCCTGGATAAGGGCGTCTGCTAAGAAATAAATAATAATAATAATAATAATAATAATAATAATAATAATAATAATTAACATTAAAAAAAAACAGGATCAAGAAAGTGCTGCTTCAGATTTGGTAAGCGAGTCAGAATTGGGATACAGATAGAGGTGTGCTTCACGCTTTTCAAACACAGATCCAACTTGCAAGGTACATGTTAAGTATAGCGATCAATGTTTTGTTTTGTTGTGAGGCGAGCTCCGCGTCCTCTATGGCCGGACCATCGGTGAAGCGTTCCAAGCAGGCAAGGGACATTATGGACCTCAAGGCCCAGATGGCCCAGGTCCTAGAGCTCTTGGCTAAACAGGCGCCGGTGGCCCAGGCCCCTGTCCAGGCCACGCTGCAGCCCCAATTGCCATACTTCCCCTCCCCCAGAGGAGTTCAGGGTGGATGGGAAGGGGCGTCTCAGCTGGCGCAAGAGGACATGCTCTCCATAGCGGCCTCTGGTGAGAACCATGCCGGTCCGCTTTCCAGACGCAGGTGATGGCTCCTCACCCTCAGAAGTTCCCGGCCTTCTCAGACTTAATGGAGGAGGTATGCTCCTCCTGGGATCGTCCAGCCTCGGGTCCAAGTGTGTTGAAACAAGCTGCACCACTTGCCTCCTTAGAAGGCGCGGATAAGCTTGGCCTAGCGGAGTTCCCCTGGGTAGACTCCACCATCGCGGCCCTAGTTAAGGCCCTGTTGGTGGGTGGGTTGGCTAGAGACCCGGTGTGCCCAAACCCTCAATGTAAGGTGACAGAAATGCATCTCAAGCGGGCGTATGCAGCAGAAGCTCAGGAAACAGGCCTGTCTAATACAGCGAGAGTGCTTACTGCTTACATGGACAGTGTACTGCACGAGGCCCTGCTCCCTGAGTTACGTCTCCTGTCCAGCACACTGCTGCAGATCACCGGTCTCCAAGGGCATGCTCATGACCGGAGCCTGGCTAGCTTGATTGTGACTCGTAGACAGCTATGACTGTCACAAGCCAGAGTTCCTGATGCGGATAAGGCCGCACTGCTTGACGCTCCTATATCCCCAGCACATACCTTTGGGCCAGCCATGGAGCAGATCTTACAGAGATCCCACCGGGAATGCGAGGCGTCCCGGCAGGTGGCAGCATTGCTACCTCTCTGTGAATCCACGTGGGGCAGGTCAAGCCGCTGGCAAGCTCCTCAGACGCGGACTGTCACTAGTACAGTTCCAGACCACATGGCTCCACTGGGTGACCTAAGGCATCGCCTACAGGGCACACCACCAGCTAGCAACTGGGCCCAACCGGCAGGCAGGTGGAAAGCAGGACATGGCCAGACCACACACCAGCGTCACAGGAGGCGTTTTCAGGGCCAGCGACCTAAACAGCCACCCTAAACTGCCCAGCCTCAGCCTCAGCAGGCTGAGCAGGGCCCCTGAAGGCTGACGGCCTTAGACCCCCTTTTCGGCACAAAAGCTGCAGTAATGGCGCGCTTGCACCTCAGACTCCTGGGTGCTCGCCACCGTGCAAAACGATTACGTGCTTCAGTTCCACTTGGGACCTCCTCCCTTTCGAGGCACCACGAATACTTTTGTGACACACCCTCTCCAGGCCTCTGTACTTCAGAAGGAAGTGGCCACCTTGCTGTGCAAGCGAGCCATTCGTCTCATAGACCCCATCTCCCACGGAGAGGTGTACTACTCAAGGTATTTTCTGGTACCTAAAAAGGATGGTGGCTTTCGCCCCATCTTAGACCTGAGGCTCCTCAACGGGTTCTTAAAAGAAAGGAGGTTTCAAATGCTGAGGCACCGTTACATTCTCCAGTCTGTCCAGTCGGACGACTGGTTCACCACCGTGGACTTACGGGACGCGTACTTTCACATTCCCATTTGTCCAGAGCACAGAAAGTATCTCCTCTTCTCTTTTCAAGGAAGCATTATGAGTTTGCTGTGCTGTCATTCAGCCTCTCCCTAGCTACTTGTACGTTTTCAAAGTGCGTGGACGCTATCCTGGCTCCCCTACGGCTCATATGCTGCCATTCCTTCATTGCTCTGGTATACATTATCCCATACGTTATGTCTTGGTGGTCGTCTTCGAATTGAAATGGAACGTTAGGTTACTTACCATAACCCTGGTTCCCTGAAAGAGAAGACTACCACCAACCACGAGGTCGCATCGGTCACCCTCAAGGGTTCGACGGAAAAACATAAATGGCTTCCTTTGGACCGAGTGCATCATCCCAGGAAGGGGCCTATTGGCAGCTCTGGTATAGAGAGCTCAGCAATACCTACCAAATGGGCAGGCATATCCCATACGTAATGTATTGGTGGTCGTCTTCTCTTTCAGGGAACCAGGGTTACGCTAAGTAACCTAGGTTTTAGACAAACAACTTTAGCAAGTGGTGAAGGAAAAGCTTTTTATAAATCTTTATTTTTCACAGCAGCACTAAAGTTAATGAAGCCACGTTCCAAACACATATACATCGTAAATAAGCTCTGTATTGCAAAGGCTGGAAGTATGTATTTGAAAAATAATGACATCATTAATATTTATGAACATAACAAACACTGCAGTCACATATGCCAACATTGTTCAATGAATGTAAACATTTCTAAATCTGCATTAACAAATGGTGGTATGGAATAAAGAGCAGTTTTTTCTTCATCAACACCACAGCAAAGGCAATCGCTAGGGCTATCGTTTTCTTAAAGGGAATGTCAGTAGCTCCTGATTTACAAGCAGCTTTTGCCTCCCACTTTTTCTTCACTGGTCAGTGCTAACGAAATTCCGCCAGCGCTGCTCAAACTCCCTTCAAAATCACAGCATGAAGGGAGCGGTGCAATCCAGTAAGCACTTTTACGTTTGTGTTTCATCAAAATCAAGCTGAGTTATATTACTGTTTTAGAATTTACTGTTCTGAAACTAGCCGATGTGTTTTGTTTTTTTAAATAAATGTTTTGACAATACGCCCCACATTTTCTTCTTACCCAAGAACTCCTCTCTGCTGTGTCCAGGGTTTGTGATACCCAACAAGGAGCGCATCTGCCTCACAGCATCCTCGGGTTTACCTCCCATATTCTTCTTTCCTGAAGGGAGGGAAATCATACAGTATTTCAACAATAATAAGGTTACCAGCCAAGCAGGCAAACATTTCAGCTAATGCCTTCTTCAGTGTTATTGATGGAAACATGTGATTGATTATCGAATACATAGATAAATAAACAGATACATAAATAGCAATACCGTCAGTGATGAGCAGAACAACGTTCCTGACTTCTTCAAACTCATTTTTCATTCTAGCTTTCAGAAACGACATATCCTTATATACAGTGTCCAGGGCTTCTTTGATATTGGTTCCAGACTGCTCCTGGTGCACTGAAACAATAAGCACACATCCCAACATGGACAGGTGACACTTCTGTAGTGTTAGGATGTCTTGATTTAAATAGGATTACTAAGGGTTATGTTACAACACTGCCATCTAGGGGATTGGGGATGTTATTTCAGTGTGGTGTTAGTGAATGGTACTTAATGCAGCCGAGTTGTTCAGTTTATACTCCGACTCCCATCCTCTTTAGTAATTACACAACTTCAACCTCCTAAACTCTGAGTCACAGTAAAATGAAAAGCTCTTTTGTCAAAGGCACTGAAAGGGTGATCAAAATAAGACTCACCAGAAAAATCAAAGTCACTCAGCTGGCTGTATGCTTTGGATATGTCAATTGTTTCGTCCACAATATCCACAATCTTTTCAGCATTTGTTGCAAAAGTCACAATGCCCCATTTTGGCTCAACTTCATAAGAACTAATCTGTGAGGAAAGAACAGAAAAACAGAACAAGATAAAGGCATACTATTAACGGGTTGCAATATGCAAATATGTTCCTTTTTTTTTACTGCCCCCTACAGGAGAGACTGCCTTTACAAGCAGGGGGAGGGTGTGTACAGAGATCCCAGTTAGACAGGAGCTGAGAGACCCAGGGCAGCTTTTAAACTGCTTTACACTGCCCCCTACAGGAGAGAATGTGCCTTTACAATCAGAGGGAGGGGTTTACATGGAGCCCAGTTGGACAGAAGTTTTACCTTGTCCATAAAGTCCAGAGCGCATTTCTTTGACTTTTCAAAATCCTCTTCTCCGACACTTTCAGAAGCATCTAAGATGATGTAGATGTGAAGTTTCCCTCCTTTCTTGAGGACTATCTTTCTTCCAAGTTGTTCTACAAAGAGCAGGCAGCAAAACAAAAAAGTGTGTCAGTAACATTCATACCAGAAGAAATGTAATTCAATGAGAAATGCTTCAACTGAAAGTCAATTGAAAAAGACTTTCAGTCATACCATGTGTCATTGAATTCATTAAGTTTCCTTTAGTGTTTCATACTGTACATAGTGTACAAAGTGTTTGTCTAAACTTTGTCAACTCTGCTTAGGATTTGAAAAACAATGTTTTTTTTATTTATTTATATAGCACCTTTCACACAAAGTGTCTCAAAGTGCTTTACAATACAATAAAAAACAACAACAACATACAGAATTTAACACAATTTTTACAGCAAAATTGGTAATATTAATACAAAGTAAGCAACAACTCAGTTAAAAACAGAAATACAATGAACAAATTAAAAATAATAATAGATTGATACATAAAATCAGGATTCAAAAGCTAATCTAAAAAAATGAGTTTTTAACTTCGACTTAAACATGCAGTGACTCTGCTTCTCTGATGTCGGATGGCAATCTATTCCACAGTCTTAGTGCTTTATTATAGCTGAAAGCTCTTTCATCCTTTCTCTTGGTCTTGGTCTTTGGAACAAGCAAAAGAGCGGAGTCGGCTGACCTTAGAGCACGGACAGGTGCAGGTGGGCACAGGAGCTCTTTTAGATAGTCAGGAGCCAGACCATGGAGAACGCCTTGTAAGTCAGCAGCAAGACCTTCAAATCAATTCTAAAACGTACTGGAAGCCAGTGAAGTGCAGCCAACACTGGAGTTATGTGCTCTCTTTTCTTTGTTCTACTTAGTACCCTGGCAGCTGCATTTTGAACAAGCTGCAAATGGCATGTTGTCCATGTCCTCCTTTTTAAAAACCTGTGAAAAGTAATCATTTAATATATTTGCTATTTTTTTTTCTTCGTCTATGATTTTGCCATTACCTTTGTTGAAGCTGACACCCTGGGATCCTTCAAGAAGCTGCTTGATGACTATTGACTATTAAACCATTTTGGCCATTTTGTTTTAGATTTAGATTTGTTTACTTTTGGATGTAGTTGTTTTGCGCCTCTAGTACTACATTTTTAAAAAACAGCCATCTTTTTTCTGTGGATCTCTATTTTACTACAATCTACTTCTGTTAGTCTCTGTTTCATACCTTCATAGTTTGCTTTTCTAAAATTGTAAACCTTAGCTTTGGTCATTACTTTTTGGGTTTTAAAAATCACTTCAAATGAGACCATGTTGTCTCTGACCTCTGTTTTAGTTATTCTGTCTTCATTATTTGAAAAGACTAAATCAAGGCATGCCTCCCCTCATTTCCACCATTTCAATTTCGTCCGTTGTGCTCCTCACCAGGTTTTCCCATTTTATACGAGGGAAGTTGAAATCCCCCATTAGTATGGCTTCTCCTTTGCTATACACATTTCTAATGTCATTGTATAACAGATTATTTTGCTCGGCATCTGAATTTGGCGGTCTATAATATGTTCCTATTAAAATGCCCTGTGAATTTATGTCCATTATTTCTTTGTCCATATTTAACACCTGGGCTTCAAGACTATTTCTGATGTATAGCGCTACCCCTCCGCTTCTTCTGTCCTGCCTGTCTTTCCTATACAGTGTGTACCCACTAATATTATATTCGTCTCCATTACTCTCAGAAAACCAAGTTTCTGTAACACCTATCACATCGTAGTTACTTGTTAGTGCAGTAGCTTCAAGTTCTAACATTTTGTTTCTGAGACTATAGGGGCAGCGCTGTGAATATTAACACCCCTGTGAGAGGCTCTGCTTTCCTGGGTGAGGGGCAGCGCTGTGAATATTAACACCCCTGTGAGAGGCTCTGCTTTCCTGGGTGAGGGGCTGCGCTGTGAATATTAACACCCCTGTGAGAGGCTCTGCTTTCCTGGGTGAGGGACAGCGCTGTGAATATTAACACCCCTGTGAGTGGCTCTGATTTCCTGGGTGAGGGGCACCTCTTACCTTCACTAGGAGGCTTGTCTGGATCTGCTACATGGAGCAGCGCATTGAGGGAGGTTGAGAAGCCTTGAGAGGCCTCCTCTGGCGTGTCATAGGTGTTCTTGTCTGCAAACACAAGAAACAAACAGACACCACAAAACGTTACACACGGGTTTGTATTATTAAAATGGGTAAGGTGACCATTTGGCTCCGTGTTCAGCAGGACAGTTTGGGATAGTTCAGGCTTTTCAACTCACAACCCAATGCATTGTGGTAAGCATAGTCCTGCTTCTCTTAAAGGTAAGAATGGTACCTGAGACAGGTAAAACGTACCAGAATGCATTGGGTTGCGAGTTGAAAAGCCTGAACTGTCCTAAACTGTCCCGCTGAACACAAAGCCATATGGACACCTTACAAATAGGGGTACAGATGTGCTCAAATTTGTTGGTACCCCTCCACAAAAAACGAAGAATGCACAATTTTCTCTGAAATAACTTGAAACTGACAAAAGTAATTGGCATCCACCATTGTTTATTCCATATTTAATAGAAATCAGACTTTGCTTTTGATTTTTTATTCAACATAATATTGTAAATAATAAAACAAATGAAAATGGCATGGACAAAAATGATGGGACTGCTAACCTAATATTTTGTTGCACAACCTTTAGAGGCAATAACTGCAATCAAACGTTTTCTGTAGCTCTCAATGAGACTTCTGCACCTGTTAACAGGTAGTTTGGCCCACTCTTCCTGAGCAAACTGCTCCAGCTGTCTCAGGTTTGATGGGTGCCTTCTCCAGACTGCAAGTTTCAGCTCTTTCCATAGATGTTCGATAGGATTCAGATCAGGACTCATAGAAGGCCACTTCAGAATAGTCCAATGTTTTGTTCTTATCCATTCTTGGGTGCTTTTAGCTGTGTGTTTTGGGTCATTATCCTGTTGGAGGACCCATGACCTGCGACTGAGACAGAGCTTTCTGACACTGGGCAGTACGTTTTAGCTCCAGAATGCCTTGATAGTCTTGAGATTTCATTGTGCCCTGCACAGATTCAAGGCACCCTGTGCCAGGCGCAGCAAAGCAGCCCCAAAACATAACCGAGCCTCCTCCATGTTTCACTGTAGGTATGGTGTTCTTTTCTTTGGAAGCTTCATTTTTTTTTCATCTGTGGACATAGAGCTGATGTGACTTGCCAAAAAGCTCCAGTTTTGACTCATCTGTCCAAAGGACATTCTCCCAGAAGGATTGTGGCTTGTCAATATGCATTTTAGCAAATTCCAGTCTGGCTTTTTATGTTTTTCTGTCAAAAGTAGAGTCCTCCTGGGTCTTCTTCCATGGAGCCCACTTTCACTCAAAAGCGACGGATGGTGCGATCAGAAACTGACGTACCTTCACCTTGGAGTTCAGCTTGTATCTCTTTGGCAGTTATCCTTGGTTCTTTTTCTACCATTCGCACTATCCTTCTGTGTTCAATCTGGGGTCGATTTTCCTCTTGCGGCCGCGCCCAGGGAGGTTGGCTACAGTTCCATGGACCTTAAACTTCTTAATAATATTTGCAACTGTTGTCACAGGAACATCAGGCTGCTTGGAGATGGTCTTGTAGCCTTTACCTTTACCATGCTTGTCTATTATTTTCTTTCTGCTCTCCTCAGACAACTCTCCTTTGCTTTCTCTGGTCCATGTTCAGTGTGGTGCACACAATGATACCAAACAGCACAGTGACTACTTTTCTCCATTTAAATAGGCTGAATGACTGATTACAAGATTGGAGACATGTGTGATACTAATTAAAGAAACTAATTAGTTTAAAATATCACTATAATCCAATTATTTATTGTCTTTTCTAAGGGGTACCAACAAATGTGTCCAGGCCATTTTAGAATATCTTTGTAGAATAAGCAATAATTCATCTATTTTCACAGCTTGTTTGCTTTATTCTATGACATACCAAAGGCATGCAAGTATACATGATAAAATAGCTTTTAATTTCATCACTTTTCCGGAGGAATGAAGCATTATTTCAATGAGCTGTAAGGGTACCAACAAATTTGAGCACGTCTGTATGTGCCAGTCTTGGCTACTTCTGCCAATTAAAAGTGTTTTAAAATCACGACAAGGAACTATAACAGTCTATGACAAACGTTTCGTCTAGACGTCTTTCTGTACATGAAGTGAGGCAGGGAAGCATATCAGCGCTGCACAGCAGGTGAGGTATTTGTGCACGGAAGCCTGTGCAGCGCTGATATGCTTCCTGACTATACCCTTTGCAGTATTTTCCCTCTACATTTGCCTTTTAAAGACAGTCTCTGTTTAAATGTTTTCTATTTGGATATTGCTAATATCCCGTCCAGAACGAACTGCACTAGTGCTCCGCCTCCGCTCTGGCATGTTTATGGGCCTTGCACATCTGTCTAAACGACCCAATAACAGAATGTAAACAGGGACACATTTTGCAGGAAACCCTCCCAATTATTAACGTGACCCGATGATAAATAGCTACAGTCGCGCTGCCACACGCAAGACTGTAAACACTTTGTTACAATGCCATTCGTGTATATTTGCCACTGTGAAACACGATGAAATATGTAACAAAGCAATACCTTATTTGGAAACACTTTATAATAAAATGCTGCTTATTAATGTTTTATAAGTGTTTTATAAATATATATAATAGATTCTTACACCTTTTCTTGGTGGTTGCTTTCCTGGATGGAGGAATATTGTCTTTTGTGTGTAATACTTTGATGGAACTGGTGGCAACTTATTGGTCATGTTACGCTTGTCTTCCAATGCTGAGGCCAAGCATCACAGCACCTGGTCATGGCATCACGTAAACCGGCCTTGGCTAAGACCCACCTTACATCCTGTCAAAATGTGCCTTAATGTTACAGGTGATGAACACAAAGGACATGAGGGATCCTTACCTACCCAGAGGTTTAAGTTCTGTGGTGATGGGAGAACATCATTTGTTGACCTGATGAGGAAACTGATCCTGCTCTGTTCCATTGTCCATAGGTCTTGCCAGCCGATCTTGCATTGTTCCACACTCTCCCATCTCATCCATTCTCCCTGCATGGCCTGGGAAGTGGCCTTTATGCACCTCATCCTCTCCTCCTGCTTTTGCACTTCGTTGACTACCAGCTTCCTCGGTTGAGCTGGGGCTGCCTTGTGCCATGTTGGAGGAGCTGAACTGAGACCAAGACCCCCTCTTCTATGCTGAACTTGCCCCATGATATCACCAATTCGAAGGGCAGCCTTTGCATCTTTCACGGCTTTCTTTGCCGCCCTCTTTCTTCCAGTTGTCAACACAGGTGCTGCCTCCCTTACTCTGTGCACTTAAACTCCTCCATTAGAGCGGAGACTGGTAGCTGCAGTATTCCTTTACCATAAAGTTTCTGAGGCAGCATGGAAGTCCCAACCGTTTCCTGACGTATGAACTGATTAAAGCTTCCAGCTTCTCAACTGTTGTCAAAGAAACCTCATACATAGTCAGTGGCCACAACATCCTTGGCAGTAGACCAAACGACAGCACCAGAGTTCAGGTTGGCCAGTAATGCGCTGCTATGCTCTTCAACCCTTTCACTACTTGTTGTCTAACTTCTCCCAGACGAACTGTGTCCTTTAGAACCCCGTCGTACCAATTCCCAAGCGCTCTACTCCCACTACCCATTTTGATGCCCTAATAATTACTTCCATTGCCATGGTAAAAGCCAGTGGAGAAATGGTGCATCCTGCCATTATTCCAACTTCTAGGCATTGCCATGTAGTACTGAATTCTGAAGTTGAAAAACTAAATTGCAAATCTCCAAAGTATGCTTTCACTAAATTTGTTACTGTCATCGGTACACTTAAAAAATCAAATGCTGCCCAAAGAAGTTCATGTGGCACTGAACCATATGCATTAGTCAAATCCAGGAATGTCACATGGAGCTCCTTCCTCTCCTTTTTAGCTGATTGAATTTGTTGCCAGATCACGCTGAAACCTGGAATGCCCGCTTTGTGTACTGAAGTGTCAATGAAGCAGTTCTTTAATAGGTAAGTTGACAATCTCTGAGCAATAATGCTGAAGAAAATCTTGCCTTCTACGTTTAATAGGGAAATAGGGCGAAACTGACTGATGCTTGTAGAATCTTTTTCTTTAGGTATAAAGACTCCACCTGCTCGGCGTCATGCTCTTGGTACAACCTGTTTTTCCCATGTCACTTTCACCAATTTCCACAGGATTCGTAGAACTCCAGAAGCACTCTTGAACACTCTGTACGGAACTCCATTAGTCCCTGGAGATGATGACGCCTTTGCTTTTTCACAACTTGCTCTACTTCTTTCCACTTAGGAGCACATATAGGAGCAATATAACCGTGAAACTCCATCTTCACAAGACATCTGAATTTGGCTCCGAGCCAAGCAGGACCGGGGGCAGGGGTAGGATTTTCGTCATTATGTTGCGTCAGTCAGTACACTCCAGAAAGACAAACAACAAACGACATGACAAGCAGCGAGTGTGATGAGAGGAAAGTACAGCTTGGGATGCTGAGGAAGTGCAGGCTCTAGCTGGTGAAATAAAGACTTGAACAGAAACAAGTGTCTTTTAAGTTTTCTGCCTCCTGTGAAACGTTACAATATATACATTGGCATAATGTGGTGCCATTGCAGATCCCATCGCCACACCTTGAATTTGTAAATAATATGTGCTTTCAAATCTACTTAAAACTAAAGATATTTTAGGAACTGCAAATAAGTTGCAAGAAATGTGTTGCATTTTCTAATCCGATTTTGCAAAGAAACCGAGTCGCAGAATTGCGAGACAGGCAGGATTTCCCAATCTAGCTGTGTGACGGGGTGCCCACCCCTTGTGTATATTATATACAATTTGTTTGTATTATTATTATTGTATTTGTATGCGGGCGGACAAAGCCGTCCATCCTAATCATTATTATTGTGTTATGTGCGGGCGGTCGAGCACCGTCTGTCTTTTATTATTTACTATTTGAGCCTGTCTTATAATGTATAGTCATTCTGTCTTATAATGTATAGTTAGTGTGGATGGGGCTAATACCCCATCCCTAAAAACTCTCGTGGGAATGTGTCTGGAGCCTTAATAAGGTCATTTATTAATAGGTAATTAAGGCTCCAGCCATGAATATAAAAGGACCCACTCTCGACTCATTAGGGGAAGAGTGTCCGAGGTGAGACAAGAGATAAGAGACAGGAGTCTGAATTGAGAGAAAACAACTGCTATATATCCAAAATACACGTGTTTTGCGTTATTGTTTATTTGTTTGGCCACCGTGCCCTTTTGTTTTGAAAAAGTGTTTTTTTTGTTTAAGCTGTTTGTTTATTATTTTAATAAAACACTGAGCACAGCCGTAGCGCTTCAGTTTCAGCCCGGACCTTTTTGTCGTGTTGCACTTCTTCCTGGTCTGTGATGTCACCACACCTGCACACTACAACCACTCTGACACAAGCTGTATTTATTTTTTTTATCTTAAAATAAGCTTTATTGTTTGGTACGGTGTGCTGTATGAGAAACAGGCGTTATTATTGTATGTATATGAATGAACTGTGCATGTATTTGAAACAAATCAAATAAAGAAAATCCACCATTAAACATGTAATTGTATTTTAACGTGTGGCGCTTGCCATTCAAACGATAGCCTATGGATATACACTGATATGGCAAACCGCATTGCATCAGAAGGGAAAAGTTTTAAACATATTATTCACTGAGACAAATAACCAGAGCTTTCTAGGTGCACCATTGCTTCTGTATTCTTTTGTGAGCTGGAAAGGAAACGTGTGCTAACATAAGAGGATTCCTTTTCTCAACTTAAACTTAAATATCATTAACTTTGACAAAATAACATTCCTGGTGGCTACAGTAATTTTGCCGTAACCTCTGGATCCACAACTCAAATACAGCAGCTCTTAATACCGCATAATCTACCTACGACTCGAGACACTTGTTGCGTGTGATGTCAGCTGCATGGCTCGGCTGTGCAGTGAAAAACCAGCCTGGTTTCTCCTGAGCCATGCAGGGGATGTTCGGCTCTGCCCCGGCATGGCTCAGTTGTACAGTGGAAAAGAGGTATAAGACAGATATCATTTGCAGCTCTGTGCTCTTTATAAACCCGCTGCTTTGCACTCACAGTAGCAGGCTGGCTCAGTGCCAGTCCACTCATGGTTCTCCTGGCACTCCCGCTTTGCAGACCCGAACATGAAGAGGCCTCTGTCGCACCGGTAGGTCACCTTGTCATCGATCCCGAACCTGTCCCCTGTCCTGCGGGAGCCGGGTGGGGTGCCTGGGTTAGGACAGTGTTCTGCTGTGCAGGGAGGGAGGGATCAAGAGGGCAATGTCACACACAAGGTTAAAGGGGAGCCAATTAATGATGAGTATGAAGCACAGACCGGACACTCTCCCCTCCCTCCTTCCTCCCCTCTCCCCCTCAATCACAACCATTGTCACACTCTCTCCTCCCCTCCCTCTCCCTCTTTCCCCTTTCCCCTCTTCCCTCTCTCTCCACCCTCTCTCTCTCTCCTCTCACTCACAGCCGTTGTCACAGATGGGGTTCTCTCCACTCCATTTCCCGTTGGGCTGGCAGGTTCGAGTGGGGGACCCCCGTAGCTGGTACCCCTCAAAGCAGCTGTAGGAGGTGATGTTTCCCACAAGGTACTCCCTCAGCATGGGCTCCATCGACCCGTGCTCCAGTCTGGAAGGGTCTGGGCAGCTGATCCCTGAGAGTCAGAGAGAGACACAGAAAGAATCACTCACACATGGCCCATGCAGTCCAGGGTAGGGCTTCACTCAGTACAGTTAAATCTAGAGTCATTCTTTTCAGGGAGGTAGTCTGATTATCCAGACTCCCACCCACCATCCCACACATTATAAATATTAAAATCAAAATCAAATTAAATTCAATGAGATAGACCTTTGCCATGGAGTTTGCAGAGTTTGTTGTTGTGTTTCTGTTATGATGAACTGAAACATAGCCATGTCACCCCTAGCTATTGACTCGATGTGGTAAATTCAGAGACTCAAGGGAAATTCAATGACAAACATTTCAATGTCTTCAATCAGAAGGGCTTCCCATAAAGCATCTGTCATCGAGTTTGCTGGGTTGTAGTGTTACTGAAAGAAGCGTATTAAACTCAATGGCAAATCACATCTACAGCAAGAAAGGAAATTTTAGTTGGGTGAGTTTGCTGAGTTTGTGGTGCTGCTCCTGTGACGGTTCGCCCGGGACTCACACTTGCAGACCACCTTGCTGACTGTGCCCCCCGTCGGTGTCTTCAGGGGGCTCCAACGCCCATAGCGATTGCACTTCTGGCTCTGCACGGGGTAGGGGTACATGCCCTGGGGGCAGCTGTACTTCACCACGCTGCTGCGGCTCACGCCGGTCGGCCAGTAGCTGCCCCCGTTAATCTTGATGGAGTCCATAGCGCAGTCAACAGTCTTAAGACGAGGGCCTGAGGGAAACACAGGCACTCAATTAGAGACACAGCGATAACCAGAGAGACACAGACACACATGGGACAGAGAGAGAGACACAGACAGAGACAGACAAGCAGAGATAATTCTAGATAGAGACACCCACAAAACCAAATACTTCCTCATATTGATATGTATCGGTGAAAGTGATGGCTTTGCAGGGGTGACGTGAGACCAGAAACAGAAACCAAAACAATGAATGGCGGGTGAAAGGAGGTGCAGTGGCGCGCAATGCTTTTTACATAATAGAAAATAAAAGATTTAAACAAACACAAAACTAGACAAACAAAAAGGCGCGTTGGCCAAACAAATAAACAATAAACTGACAACAAACAAGTATTGTGCTGGTTTTGGATTAGCAACAATTAATCAATTAATAAACTCGGGAGATCTGCGTGAGGTTTTTATGAATGGGGATTTTAACCCCATCCATGTGACTATATATTATGAGACCAGCTTTTCACCGGTCTCACGCAACAAATAATAATATCGGACGGCTTTAGTCTGTCTGCACAGAAACATATATATATATATATATATATATATATAAATCATAATACAAATACAATAATAA
This sequence comes from Huso huso, assembly GCA_036884735.1. Classification (NCBI taxonomy): domain Eukaryota; kingdom Metazoa; phylum Chordata; class Actinopteri; order Acipenseriformes; family Acipenseridae; genus Huso; species Huso huso. Next base: position 6,512,379 of record CM072698.1, on the reverse strand, counting down.
ACAAAGGGGCGGGACACTCCGCCACAGTATCAAAATACGATCACAGGTTACATTTGTAGATATGTCGGAAAAATCATATTTGTGACAATAAAGATTCGTGGCAACTAGGTTTGTTTCACATTTATCCCACATGAATTATTAAAAGTCTTTTCACATTATAGCAAAAATATAAAAGTCTGTTTGTATTTTGGAATCCTCTGCCTCTGTCTCTATCAGCGTTCTGTCAAGCATATTTTTTTGGTTGTTGTCCGAGTAACAATTCCAACTTCCTGTTGCTGTTGTCTGTGCCTGTTTGACGCTGACAATGGGGGCGTTGCCCACGAGTGTATGTGGCAAATGTGAGCTGTATTAGGGACTGCTACGTTCACAGCAGAGCAAAAAACAGACCAAAGCTATCACAGAGCTCCTTCTGGAGCAGGACCCTTTCAGGCCGGCTGGACCTGGGCTGGACCTGAGCCGGCTGCTTACACAATAAAAAAAGACCTCTCAGTCAGCTTAACAGTGGCTAGTGTAAATGGGGTACAAGTCCTCCTATTCACCTGAAGGTGTGTGCCTGCCCGTGACCCCAGAGGAAAGGTAAACTAGCTGACTCCTAATGCTTGTTGCTACATGTGTATAATGATAATGTTAAGAATAATGTGTCTAACTGTTGAATATTGGGACCAATAAAGAGAACTATGTTCAACTTTTAACCATCAATTGGACATGAATCATTATAAACCAGTGCTGTCCAAAAGAAATCGCAGACTAGCCACAGGTGCAGTTGAGATGTAACATGGTTATGAGTACCAGAGAATAGGGCATTACAGTAATCAATTCTAGAAGATACAGAAGCATGCACCAATTTCTCAGTGTCTGAGTGGGAAAGAATACTTCTCAATTTAGTGATATTTCTTTGATGATAAAAATACATTTCAGTAATATTCCTGATGTCTGTCTCAAAAGAAAGATTTGGGTTGAAGATCACATCCACATTCCTCATTTCATCTGCAAGTTCAGAAGAGAAGCCACCAAGGAGTCAGATCTCAGAACTTGTTTTCCACCTCATTCCAAAAGTTTTCCATCTCACCCATTCCACCTTTCCATGTCACCAAAACAGGAGCTCAAAATCCATTTCCAGCTCCATCTCCACCCTGTTTCAAGGATAAATCCATCTCCATCTGTACCTCGTCCACCTCCATAACAATGAAAATACCTCCATATCCATCTCCATTGCCCATCTCCATCTCCATATACAAAGAAAACAGAGGGGACCTCCATCTCCACCTCCTGTGGGACCCCTTTCTGTAACCTTTGAACAAAAAGAGGTCTCCTCCTCCATTTTAACAAATTGCAATCTGTTTTCCTTATTGAGAGATAGTTCTTCCTCAATTACAGGGTGTCATCTTCAACAACATTACTGAACGCAAACTGGCAGTCCTACCAGATTTTCAAGGCGATCAATTGAAACAGAACGATCAATAGTGTCAAACGCAGCACTTTTGCACATTGAAGGTCTCTGAAGGCAGTTACCGTTTCTTTTGTTCAAAAAAGTTCTTATTTCACATTGGAGTCTTAATTTTGCATATTTAAGTTTCTCTTTCTCAAACAGCAATATCCAAATAATGCACTGAACACAATATTCTAGGTGATCCAGTAAATGTAATAAATACTGTAAGGCCCTGATCCCCAAACAACCAAGTTTCTAATCACTGGGAGTTCTGGTTATTGCACTCAGGGAGTCGCCAGCTTTTGGGTCAGCTGTGCATGTAATGCCGGTTACTGAGGCAGGGGGGCATTAGCTGAATGCAGAGGCGGGGTTGGGTGGGAAGCAATTTGTCCTGGGTTAGCAACAAAATTTAAATATACTTGGAGAGTGTATTTCCAGAAGTGCCTGCACCACCAGTGGTGTGAACTTTCTCCTTTCTTCTTGTGTGGGATACACGGAAGTCGTTTTCAGGGCAGTGAGATATTAACCCTAGTGTTGGAAGGGCAAACTGAATAAACCACCACTAACGTGGCCATTTAATGCGGTCCATGGACCTGGTCTGACATTGCAATTATTCCTATAGTCCATTGTCGGATTCCGACATCATCTAAAAACGCAAAACGGGTTTCAGTTTTTCTCCGGAAACAAGAAAACCATTCAATGGCCAAATAGGAGCCGAGACAAGCCGATAATTTTTTTTTTTTTTTTTGATTTTGTAATAAAATAATGACTTATTTTATTGATATGCACGACTAATTATTATTAAAAACTTAGCATAATATGGAAATAATAGGGATAATCCTGGAGATGCCTCCTGCTTTGTTGATAACAGGGCCTTTAAACCCATTTGATAATTTATATTTTTGAAATGTCTAAAAAAAGTGAAAATAAAACTGGTTTTAAATGGGTTTTTTGTTTACTATTTTTTGTTTTATTTTATTTTGGGACTTGTTTGTTTACATTACAATTCTTAACCCGGTTAGGAATATTGGTACTACAAGGGTTTTGTGTTTATTTTTTTATACCCTGGAGGAAAAGGACTGGGAAGCCCTGTTGTTTTTTTGTTTATTTTTAATCAATAAACCACTTTTTTTTTCCTGAGCAGTGAAACCAACCCTCTAACACGTGGTTTTAGAAGTGGATGTCTTTGGACCAGCACACCCTGAAGGCCCTCCTACAGGACCAGATTAGAAAGATGTGGGATTTACATGAGATCTCAGAGAAGATGGCGGCGATGTGCCAAGCGGTGCAGTCCCTGATTTGTTTAATAATGCTGGGGCAGCCGCAAAAAAAAAAAGAAGTCTGTAATTCTGACAAGACAAACGTGGTTTCATAATGTGTAACAGTTATTTATTTAGTATTTATTTCACATTAGAAAGCTGTTTCAGTTAACGACGGCTTTATGGCGATGCTTGATTTTGAATATAAAATACATAATAGTTGTTGGTTATTTTCTTCTCTTGCTTTCTTTGTTAGGGGTGTGTCAGTTTGAACCGGAGTGATTGCTCTAAAGTCACTCTAACTCAGCAGAGCCAGAGGTGACTTAATAGATGTATTTAAAATTGCTCAAGGGGTTTAACAAAGTAACTGCTGAGAATAATTTTTCACAGAGAACAGAACCAGGGGCCACGGGTGGAAGCTGAAGAAGGGCATATTCAGAACCAAGGGGAGAAGGAGCTTTTTCACAGAAAGCGTGGTGAACCATTGGAACAGGCTCCTGGACAGAGTTGTTGAAGCAGAGACTATCAGATCCTTCAAGAATAGACTGGATGATGTGGCTCCCGAGTGGCGCATCCAGTAAAGGCGCTCCACGTGGAGTGCAGGATGCGCTCTATAGTCTGGATGTCATGAGTTCGAGTCCAGGCTATTCCTTTGCCGACCAAGGACGGGAGCTTCCAGGGGGCGGCGCTCACCGCCCGGGAGGAGGGAGGGTTAGGTTGGCCAGGGTGTCCTCGGCTCACTGCGCACCAGCGACACCTGTAGTCTGGCCGGGGGCCTGCGGGCTTGCCTGTAAGCTGCACGAGAGATGCGTTGTCTTCCGACGCTGTAGCTCTTGGGTGGCTGCATGGTGAGTCCGCAGTTTGATAAAAAAAGCGGTCGGCTGACGGCACACGCTTCGGAAGACAGCGTGTGTTCATCTTTCTGAGGAAAGACTTGTATTGTAACACTTGAACAGCGGAACTTGTACTCCTGAGTCAATAGTGGTGGATAGGGGGTGGTAGCGGTGAGCTGAGCCTAAAAATAATTGGCCATTTCCAAATTGTGGAGAAAATAATAAAAAATAATTGGCAACAACTAAATTAAAAAAAAAGAAAAAAAAATAGACTGGATGCTGTCATGAACAATACTGTATAACCCTCTCTGTGACCATAATAAGAACTTTAGCTAGCCGTCTGGAGGTCTGTTAAGCCATGGATTCCCAGAGGTTTAATTTCCTATAACCTAGTTAGGGTTTTTTTGTTTTCCCTCTCCTGCGTGTTAATGGACCACATTTACATCAAAGTGAGAGAGCATAGGTGGGCTGAATGGCCTTTTCTCGTTCTAGAATTTCGTATGTTCGTATATTCAATTGTCGGCTCTGGCCACATTCCCACATGATTTTGCAGGAGGAATTTAACCCCCTCTGCCACCTAATATCTCCCCCCCCCCTCCACACACACACACACACATGTGCACTGGCAGAGCTTTCACCCTACCGTACTGCATCACAGTGATTGCTGAGAATGTTGACTGCTTTCACCCATTAAGGAAGATTTTCACACACGACGAGAGAGGTGAGCAACATGAAAAGCAAAGCAAATGGCCTCACTTGTATTGCAAAGCTATCTCCCACAGCAGGGTTGACACTCACATTGAACTAGATGGTATGGATTTGTTTTCCTTTTCATGTCGCTTACCTCACCTCCCTCAAGTCAAGTATGTATAAATCCTCCGTTTATACACAATTTTAGCAGATCATCGAAAAGCAGTAACCAAGAAAGTTTCATCTTACCATTTCAACAACAAACGCACAAAAAGGTCAACATGCACATGCATACACTGTGAGATCACTTGCCTGATGACGGTGTCTTATTACTCATTCTTTATTTATGAATCAAAATGCAATTCGCCACGTGTGGCAAGTGGATAATGTATTGGACAACAGTGTAAACCACATTGTAACTGACATTTATGATCATTAGACTAGACTGTATCAGAATTAGATTTTAACTGCAGTTTCAGATCAGTAGACTAGACTAGTGGAATTACATTGTAACTGCAGTTTAAGATCACTAGACTATACTGTACTCGAATTACATTGTAACTGCAGTTTAAGATCACTAGACTCTTCTAGAATTACACTGTAACTGCAATTTGAGATCACTAGACTAGACTACTAGAATGACATTGTAAGTGCAGTTTAAGATCACTAGACGAGACTGTATTAGATATACATTGCAACTGCAGTTTAAGATCACTAGACTAGACTGTATTGGATTTACAGTTAACCCCTACAGGTAGCAGCACATGTAACAGAACTTCACTGAAAGGGTACATTCTGTATCAATAAAATGATTATTTATTTATGCCATCAAAAATAAAATGTTACCATAGTCTGAATGCATAAAACAATAGTCTTTTTAAAATATGGAAAAGAGATCAATGAAACACACTTACTTGCATCTGCACATAGAAGCAGAGTTAAAACTGTGAATATCCATGGTACAGCCAGCATTGTGAACTGTGGGACTGCAGAACTGATGAAATCTACAAGTAATCAGGCAACATATATCCCACTCCTTATCATTTATTAACCCAAACTCAAACAAACATTTTTTTTATCACAGAGGAATGTTACACAGAAAGATAAACAAACAACTCAGTTTGACCTTTTTATTGATTTCCTTCAGTCATTGTATTGCCTCTCCTAATGTGTGAGAGGTCTCAATATCTATATATTGTATATATATATAGAGAGAGAGCTTTATGGGTGCCCAAGAGTCCCCCCTGGTAAAGGCACAACTGCGTGGTGTGCAGGGGGAGTCATACAGTAAGTGACCTACAAAAAATAACTGTGGTTTCTTTTACATCAACAAAAATACAAATACCTAAAAATGTACACCCCCACACTGCACACTGTAGATTCACACTCCCTGCGCAGCAAGTATTAGGACCCCACATCTTGCTAAACAAGGAGTGAATATACAGTTTGGTGTGTCTCTATACATGACAGTGTCTATGTGTCTGTGCATGTGACTGTCTTTGTGTGACAGTGTCCGTGTGTCTCTGTGTGTGTGTGTGTGTGCGTGAGAGTGTATGTGTGTCTCTGTCTTTGTGTGACAGTGTCCGTGTGTCTCTGTGTGTGTGTCTCTGTCTTTGCGTGACAGTGTCCGTGTGTCTCTGTGTGTGTGTGTGTGAGAGAGTATATGTGTGTCTCTGTCTTTGTGTGACAGTGTCCGTGTGTCTCTGTGTGTGTGTCTCTGTCTTTGCGTGACAGTGTCCGTGTGTCTGTGTGTGTGTGTGTGTCTCTGTCTTTGTGTGACAGTGTCCGTGTGTGTGTGTGTGACAGTGTCTGTGTATCTCTGTCTTTGCGTGACAGTGTCTGTGTGTGTGTGTGTGTGACAGTGTCTGTGTTTCACCAAATGGCCTCACTTGTTTAAATATGGAAGACAGCAGACAAACATCTCTGTCTTTGTGACAGACTGTGTGTGTGTGTGTGTGTCTGTGTGTCTCTGTCTTTGCGTGACAGTGTGTGTGTGTGTGTGTGTGTGTGTGACAGTGTCTGTGTGTCTCTGTCTTTGCGTGACAGTGTGTGTGTGTGTGTGTGTGTGACAGTGTCTGTGTATCTCTGTCTACAACGTGACAGTGTCTGTGTGTGTGTGTGTGTGTGTGACAGTGTGTCTGTATCTGTCTTGCGTGACAGTGTCTGTGTGTGTGTGTGTGTGTGTGTGTGTGTGTGACACAGACAGTGTCTGTGTGTCTGTGTAGATTGACAGTGACAGTGTCTGTGTGTGTGTGTGTGTGTGTGTGACAGTGTCTGTGTATCTCTGTGCAATTTGAGGTGACTAGTGACTGTGTGTGTGTGTGTGTGTGACAGTGTCTGTGTATCTCTGTCTTTGCGTGACAGTGTCTGTGTGTGTGTGTCTGTGTGTGTGTGTGTGTGTGTGTGTGACAGTGTCTGTGTGTCTCTGTCTTTGCGTAACATATATCCCACCTCTTTATCATTTATTAACCCAAACTGACAGTGTGTGTGTGTGTGTGTGTGTGTGACAGTGTCTGTGTGTCTCTGTCTTTGCGTGACAGTGTCTGTGTGTGTGTGTGTGTGTGTGTGACAGTGTCTGTGTCTCTGTCATTTTTAATTGCGTGACAGTGTGTGTGTGTGTGTGTGTGTGTGTGTGACAGTGTCTGTGTGTCTCTGTCTTTGCGTGACAGTGTCTGTGTGTGTGTGTGTGTGTGACAGTGTCTGTGTATCTCTGTCTTTGCGTGACAGTGTCTGTGTGTGTGTGTGTGTGTGTGTGTGTGACAGTGTCTGTGTATCTGTCTTTATTAAAATGTGACAGTGTGTGTGTGTGTGTGTGTGTGTGACAGTGTCTGTGTATCTCTGTCTTTGCGTGACAGTGTCTGTGTGTTGGAATCTCCCTATTAAATGTCTGGAGCCATGCTGTTGGTTTGCTTTTGCTTGTGCAAACAATTTCAGGTGTGTGTGTGTGTGTTGTGGACAGTGTGTGTGTGTGTAACAGAACAATCTTTCTTACCACTATTATTTACAAGGAGTGTGTGTAATGTGTTATTTTTTTCTGAAACAGTGAATGTGTTTCTGTAGTTTGTGTGTGTGACAGTAGGATATTTGAATGGAATGTGATTGGAATGGAATGGGGAAAGGTGTTCAGAGTGTCTGTGTGTGTGTGGATTCTGCAGAACAGTGTGCAGCTGTGTGTGTGTGTGATTGTGAAAAAAATATATAATAACTCAATATTGAAGGAGCAATGGAACCCAGAATTTTGTGGGCAAAAAAGTATGTGTGTGTGTGTAGTGTGTATTTTTGTATCAGCTATAACAGGAATTTCCAGAATTACCAGAAATGAGTCTTGTTTAAATAACCTCTGCCTGTGTGTCATATCGATTGAAAAAACCTTCAGAGGACAAACTGTGTGTAACCACAGTGTGTGTGTAACCCAGTTTGACTGTGTATCTATATATTTTTTTCACATTTGATGTGACATTCTTCTTGGTGTGTGTGTGTGTGTGTTTGACAGTGTCTGTACAGTCTGTCTTTTTGTAACAGTGTCAGTGTGTTGGAATAAATATATATTAAATGTCTGGAGCCATGCTGTTGGTTTGCATTAGAAAGCAATGAGTTATGTTAAAACTTTATGGAAAACATGACAAACTCTTTCTTACCACTATTATTAACAATGGCAAAACTAATGTTCAAACTGAAATGTGAATTAACAATTACCCATTTGAAAATACAGTAGGATATTTGAATGGAATGTGATTGGAATGGAATGGGAAAGGTGTCCCCCACCTGAGTTGAACTCAGGATTCTAACAGAAAAGCCCTAACCACAGCTGAAAGCTTATGGAAAGGGATTTCAAAAAAAATATAATAAGTGAAGGATCTCATTGAATAACTAATGGAACCCAGAATTTAGATGGGCAAAAATGTACATATTTTCTGGATTTTTTCAATCAGGAAATGGAATGTCCAGAATTACCAGAAATGAGGTTTGTTTAAATAACCTCTGCCTGGCATTGATATTGATTGAAAAACTTTCAGAGGACAAACTGTAACCACAGTCTAAAACATAACCCATTGTTTGATATAAACAATATGGGTATCAAACTTCTTGGTTCCTGGTTTATTTTGATGTTGATCAACATTGTAAAATCACAGCATTTGTAGATGTCCAGTTATTTAGCTTTTCTGTTTGAAAAGTCACAGATAAGCATTAAAACAATAAGAAATGGAAGTTAAAACAGGAAAAACATGAGAAAACAATTTTAAATTAGCTTTATAACTTATGGGATCTCATGTTCAAATGAAATGTGTTTTTTTTTTTTTACCCATTTATACAGAATGTTTTTTAACTGTACCAATCTGGTAAAGTACCAGCAATTGTGTGATTTAGTTTGGGTTGAAACATGGTGAAAACACAAAACCCTTAACCACTGTACACATGAGTCTGACAAGGGCTTTCAAACATATGGCTGCATAAGGCTGAGTGAAGGATTCATTGTATAATTAATATATATATATATATATATTTATTTTTATATATATATATATTTTATGGATATTTTATCCATGAAATGGAAAAATGTCCAGATAGTTTGTTTAGACCTGTGGAATTCATGTCTGGTTTGTAAGACTTTAAAAAAATTGTTCTTAATAATCTTTTTTTTTATAAGAGTACACTTAGATTGGCCTTAGTGTTTCAAAAAGACTGTTACAGATTGGTGGCCCATATGGGCTAAAACATAATTACATTGTTTATTATAAATTGCTTTCAAACTTTTTGCATCTGTGGTTTATTTTGTCTATGATCAACAGATTGGAATCACATGATTTGTAGATTGCTGTTATTGAGCTTTTGGTTTTCAAACCCTGTTGTTTTTCCTTAAAAAATGAAATGGAAGAGGAAGAGGGAAGAAGGAGATCATTGATTTTAACTTCTTTTAGTCTTTTATATCTCATTGTGAGCCAGAGGTATTGACATTTTTTTTCACATTTGGTTAAGGTTTCAAACTTTTTGGTACTGGTCAAATGACCAGTAATTTCACATTTTAGTTTTTGCAACTTTTATTTATTTGTACATTTTGATTTGAGCTGTATTTTCTTTGATAGGGCACTTTCATTAATTTTGTTGAGGAACACTTTATTGTTCCTTCATTATATATCATATAATTATATATAATGACCCGGCAATTGAAAATCCATGCAGTGGGGTGACTATAAAGGATAGTTTGTTTGATGTTAGTTTTGGTTTGGTATGACCATCCATTGTTTTGTAATTTTGTTTTTTATTTGATTTATTTATTGGCCTTTTGTTTCAGCAGACACTCAGATTATCCAGGGTGACATACACTGTTTATTACAAGATCTTTCATCTGTGCAATTTTTTTTATCATACAGATTGTTCCTATTGCTTTATGACAGTTGGGTTTTACAGGAGCAATCTGACTAGGAGGGGTTAAATAAAGTACCTGAGTGACAAAGAGAGTGAAGATGAGGGGGTTAAATTCTTGGGTAAATTGGGCACTTTTATTTATTTGTACATTTTTATTTGTGCTTTTTTTCTTTTGATAGCTTTCAGCAGTGTCCCCCACCTGGGATTGAACCTTGACCCTCCGGTCATGTTAGAGTCCAGAGCCCTAACCACTCCTTCCCACACTGCTGTTTGTTTTTTTGCATTTACCCCTTGATTTATTGAGACAGGTCTCAGACACTCTTATCCAGGGTGACATAAAACAAGATAAAATAACCCATTTATGGTAAACCTAAAGTACTTCAAGGGTTGCTGCTGTCCCCCACCTGGGATTACGATGTCAAGAGTCCAGAGATAATGTTTGTTTGTTTTGCATGTAGGAGAGGGAATGAGACGGAACGAAAAATGAAAATTGGTCTAGTACTTGTTGCCCTCCTCTGCACGATAATGATGTCACTGGCATGTTTTGTGTCCCTCCTCTGCACTTTTGTTTTTGTTTTTTTAAACCGGTTGTTTTTATGCCTCAGATTTTTATTGTGATTTTAAACAAAACCCTTGTTTGGTTGTTTTTTTTGTACAAAGCACTTACATGCTATTGTAATGATCTGCTGCTAATTCTTAATTCTGTGCAATAAAACATTATTTTAATTGACAACAACTGTGTCCTGGTTACTCTCTTCCCTGATTTGCCCTCCGAAAAAAAGAACTTTAATTCTGAGGGTGCAATTCCCTCGGTGGCGTAGTCAGGGCTACCTTGTAGGTGTTATACTTGGACCGAGTGAAACGGGATATACAAACCATAAATGACTGCATAAGTAATGTAGAGCAGGATATGCTGCAAGCTCAAACAAGTAGCTATTCAGAGAGCAGGTATGAACACGTTTGAGCAAACTGAAGAGTTTATATTAGAGGCTGTGTTCAAATTAGAAAAGGCTATTGTTGATTGTTTGTTTGGGCAAGGGAGAAAGCTTGGGAGCACAAACTTAACAAGTTAGCCAGAAAGGCAAGCACCCCTTTATTACCCTCAGTCCCAGCTGTGAACCAGGCTGAGAAGCAGGCAGTATCATTTAGTTTTGAGGGCCTGTCACGTGCCAAAGAGGTTGCCTATTAGAATTAATTTTCCAGAATTTGGTACAGATGAACATCTGATGCAATGTCATATGTGGAGCTGTGTGAGTTTTTATCCTTGCGCTCTATGTCCGACCCTGAATTACCTTGTCTTCTGTTCTGAAAGGATCGGTGGGTTACAGAACATCACAATATACATTCATGGTCTGCTTTAAAACATCTTTCTTAAAGGCTTTTTTACCTTCAGATTTTCAAACTGAAGAAGAAGATCGACTGAGCAATAGAGTGCAGTCCCTCCAGGAGTGCATTCGAGATTTCGCCTGTGACTGACATTGCAGAAGCAGGCGTGGTGCACCGTATCCACAATAATACCAGTCCCAAACTCGCTAGTGGGCTGTGTGGGGCAGTTAAGTCTGTGTTCGAGCTTGTGCAGGTGGGAACTATGATTGAGAGAGACTGGGCTAACCAAAAGGAATATTGGGCAAAGGTGAATAACAAAAACCCTCCAGAGCCACGCCTACAAAAGAAGCAAAAGAAAGCGACAGCTTTGCTGGCCACAGGCAGCACACACTCCCTAATGTGCTGGAAGCTATGGACGGAGCTTTGCCATCCAGAGGAAGAACTGACACCTTGTGCAGAGCAGCAGTTTCCATTGGTGAATGGAACCTCTCACGCGGCAATGGGTAAAGCTCACATTACTTTCAGCTTTCATGACACTTTCTGGTCAGTTCCTGTTTTCATCTTGGCAGGTAAAGGCCTGGCTTTTCCTGTTACCCTCGGGCTGGACTTTCTTGACAAGACCAAGATCAGAATTGTAATGACAACAAGAAAGTATGGAATGGAAGGAGATATATCTTTCACCCCTTCCAGGAAAAGACAGCAATGGAATAGGCATGGCGCCCCAGAGAATTGTTGCCCAGAATCTATTTGCAATATGCGCTTCCACATCAAAGCCCAAAGACCATCACAGTGCACATCAGCACTATTACCACAGAACCATCAGGTGAGCAGAGTGATTTATTGTCATCATTACGACCTGACCTTGTGGGAGTGATGAGGCAGTGGACACAGGTGTGTTCATCCAAGCTGAGAAGAACCAATGTTACAAAACATATAATACAGTCACCACCGCTTAGAACAGGTGTGTTTGTGTTATCATGATTCACGCACAGTAAGCGATGGATGGTATAAACTCCCACACAGTAACCTAACATTCAAAATGCCCCCCAATCACCAGTACAGTAATCAAACAAGTGTGTATGCGGTTCAAAATCTTTATTAAGATATTCATTACACTAATAAAAAAAGATGTATTAAAACCTATGAATGTAATAGAAAGTACAGTAGTCCATCACGTATCCGACTGTGATGGGAACAGAGTAAGGGCGGATATGTAAAAAGGCGGATAAACTAATCCTCTTTTAAATACCATTATACACAGCAGGAGCATGTCAATTCACCCACGACAATTGGTTCCGTGCGATTACTGGTCCTGCCGACAATTGGTCCCTGAGATAATTGGTTCTGCACAATTGGTCCTGACGATAATTGGTCCCGACAACAATTGGTGCCCACAATAATTGGTCCGGGTGACAATTCCCCCCTCGTGACAATTGGTCACCAAAAGATATTCTCCATATGAAGATTTGTAACCACGTGCAAGTGTTTAAAGCTGTTGCAATATCATTGCAAACTGTAAGAATTAATTGTGAACCACTTGTGTGAACGGGGCGTGTTGTGGTTTATGTCTCTTTCTCCTCTCGCTGTTGCTTCAGCTGTCAGGTCTCTGTCCCTCCCTTCTGAGCGTGACCAGCCGCTATGTGCTGGTCTGAGTTCAAGTGGTCTCAAATTGAGTCTGCGCATATGGCAGTGCTTACAAAGTTACTACGAAAATGTTTCTGTCAGGAGAACTGAGGAAGTCAGCACCTCCGGACACTTTTTTTTAAAGTAACAAAAAAGCTTTTTCGCTGCCAAACATGAACTACTTTAGATATGTAATGGCGCAGTATAGGATACTGACCTTAGGTTTAGGGTTTTGGTGGTGGGAGAGGATTATTCATTGTTTTATTAACCATAATATGATAACCAATAAGAGTGCAGTGTCCTGATAGGAACATTTGGTGGTACCTTTGTAAGGACAGCACGCAAACATGAGCCAATAGGTACACTTATATGATTAATGTATTTGTGTCTGTTGTTGTTTATTGTTGTTTTTAATCGCCTACCTCAATAATTATCCTGCAAAACATTCAAAATGTTATATTTAATAAGCTGGCCACTAACAGGAATTAAAACAAATGTTTCAAGTTTTCCTACTGAAGCGCTGTGGTGTAGAGGTGAAGATGATACTGAAATTGAAGAAGGAATCTATGAAAAAGACCTAGGAGTTTATGTTGACTCAGAAATGTCTTCATCTAGACAATGTGGGGAAGCTATAAAAAAGACCAACAACATGCAACAACAACAGGGAAGTAATGTTAAAACTTTATAATGCATTAGTAAGACCTCATCTATAATATTGTGTTCAGTTCTGGTCACCTCGTTACAAAAAGGATATTGCTGCTCTAGAAAGAGTGCAAAGAAGAGTGACCAGAATTATCCCGGGTTTAAAAGGCATGTCGTATGCAGACAGGCTAAAAGAATGGAATCTATTCAGCCTTGAACAAAGAAGACTACGCGGTGATCTGATTCAAGCAAAAATTCAAAATTCTAAAAGGTATTGACAATGTCAACCCAGGGGACTTTTTCGACCTGAAAAAAGAAACAAGGACCAGGGGTCACAAATGGAGATTAGATAAAGGGGCATTCAGAACAGAAAATAGGAGGCACTTTTTTACACAGAGCATTGTGAGGGTCTGGAACCAACTCCCCAGTAATGTTGTTGAAGCTGACACCCTGGGATCATTCAAGAAGCTGCTTGATGGGATTCTGGGGTCAATAAACTACTAACAACCAAATCGTTTGTAAACTTTCTTATGTTCTTCTGACTGCGCTGCAGTGTAGCAGTTGTAGGTTCGATCCCCACTGGGTAAAGGTTTTTTTCCCCCCTTCAAATAATATTATTTATTTATTATCATGTTAATTATTACAAGCGATATTCCTCCAAGTTCGGGTTATCACATCGTCACAGAGTGGGCTATGTTGTGGCACTGTTACAACGTATTACAACAACAACTATAACAATAAAACAATAAGAATAATTCTTTATTGAATCAATAAGTCATTTTTTTACATTTGTACAGAAAATCACGTGGAACTATTGAGTTTAATTTAGTCAGTTTAATGTGTAAAGAAAATTACGTTTTCTAGTAATTTTCGTAAAATGTAAGAAATGACTTATTGATTCAATAAGTAGACTGGTAAATACGATAAGTAAAATCTCCATGCAATAAAAGCGTGTTTCGACGAGCATTTTTATGTAGCTGGGCTGTATATCCATTTTTTAAATTTGTTTTTTGTTGTAGAATGATATTCAGCACGTGTTTTGATATATATATATATATATATATATATATATATATATATATATATATATATATATATATATATATATATATATATATATATTTGTATATGATTACTCCTCCACAGGACGTCCGGGATTGGGGACCGATAAAACGACATGACGTGTTTGGATTTTTTTAAATGTATATTTTGTACAGATTATTTTTTTTAAAAGACTTTAACTTTATATAGTTGCCCTTGCTTCTCTGCCCTGTCGTATCCGCACTGAACCCACTGTTTTCTTTCTAGCATGATGCTTTTAACCAGAGCGAGTTCGCTTTTGTTGTTTGAAATTAAAATGTTGTAGTCAGATAATTCACCTTTATGTACTTGCTGGGAATGTAGTTATTATTATTATTATTATTATTATTATTATTATTATTATTGGAGGTTAAATAAGCTGATCCCTGGAACCAGCATTACACTTCAGCCATCAACACCAGACAGAAGGATTTGGGTGTTACACTTCCATAAAATAAGGTTTGTAAACTTTGGAGGACCACTGTATACACGCACACACACACACACACGCACACACGCACACACACACACACACACACACACACACACACACACACACACACACAGACCACGCGCACACGCACGCACACACACACACACACACACAACACACACACACACACACACACACACACACACACACACACACACACACACACACACACACACACACACACACACACACACACACACACACACACACACACACGCACACACACACACACACACACACACACGCACACACACACACACACACACACACACACACACACACACACACACACACACACACACACACACACACACACACACACACACACACACACACACACACACACACACACACACACACACACACACACACACACACACACACACACACGCACACACACACACACACACACACACACACACACACACACACACGGTATACATCCATTCTCCAGCAGCTCTGCCAAACGGGCAAACGAACGTTTCTACATATTGTGGCGGCGGCGGACAAAAGAAACACACCAAAGGCAGTTTTGTGGCCAAAATAGCGGAACAACCACCACTGTTTATTTCTTCCTTGAGAAATGGACACTCTGAGGAATGGGATGGGGGGCTGCTAGTAAAACCTGGAATGAAACTGCTTTGCAATTGTGCAATACGAGTCTTACTGACACTGCTAGTGTAACAGGTGCAATTTGAATTTGCACTGCTCCTTTAAACTTTTATAGTTTGTTCAATAGTGCCTCATTTTGAGGTCAAGGGTAAGAGCCCATCTGCGCAGGAACAAGTCGCTCCGGGCTTGCTTCTTACAGGTGAGGCTGCGTGTTTGAGGTGCTCTCATTTATAATATTGTAGCGTGCACGGGGGAAGGCAGCAGTAGGGCTGGTAGGTGACGTAATCACACACAGAGACATAAGCCCGATATACGCTGCTTGCAAAGGAGCCGGCTCTTTTGTACAGCGGTATCGGCGCTATGCTTCAGTGCGAGAGGTCACAAGTTCGCGCCCGTCCTCCGCCTGTGTGTGGATTTTTTCGCCCAGTGTGATGCGCCTGCCTGCGGAAAACGAGAACGCTACAATATTGTCATTTTGATTTTTACACGTATTTTGTTAAACTATCTGATCGGTATATATGTTTATGTTATAAAATACACACATAGAGCATTATGTGTTGTGAAAAATGTTAAAATAATTTTTGTATGCCGAGTGCGGCGAGACGTGGTTAGCACGTGTTAATATTGTGTACACTAGCAATGTAAATGTGATTGTTCTTTTGGGATTACACTTATTTTATTTGAAGTCACTCCGGACTTGCTTCTTACAGACCCGACGTTGCATGTGCAGAGCAATAAAAGCCGCTGATTTATGAAATGTCGTCCTGTCTGCTTTACGTGGGCCTACACTGAGTGGAAATCAGCGCACACGAAAAGAGAGGAAAAAAAGTTTCAACGCAGAGTACGAAGGAAGTGTGGGGTTACATTTGGTGCTGTGACTCAGATGGAAGATCAGCTCAGCCGATCGCCGTGGGACAAACGTGTGATTCAGGTCCTAAGATAGTGCAGACGGGTATAGGGGAGGTGTAATTGCAGAATAGTGGAAAATAAATACGATATACACCGCATTACGATATACATTGATGTTTACAATTTAAATTTTAAGTCGAGTGTGTAACGTGATTCCTGGAGCTAGCGGCTATACCTGTTCAGTTTATGTAAATAAACACGGTTTTCATTTCAATGTTGTTTTCATTTCAATGTTTTGAACTATTGTAAGTTTTCTTTTTATAGAATTACAATGGCACACTGGAGTGATAAGACTGTTAATGTAGAACAATGCGAGTCCTAAGCAACAGTGGCGCGAGTGCAGCCCTGTTGCAGCTGCTGGTTTCAGTGCAGCAGGAATGGGAAGGGGGTGGATTAGAAATGTACCGGCAATGCAAATTCCACCAGGCGGCGCCAGAGAGCATGTAATGTTTAGCACTCCAAACACTCACACTGTTGAATCTGGTGTTTTGGGTTTCAAAATGGCAGAAATGCAGCAGTCTTGTCCATCCTTTTGTGTATCTGATTCAAATAACGCTACTTGTGAAACAGAGCATCAGGGACTTTCAGGGGAGATGCTAACACAAGTAATTGTGCAGTTGGGACAACAAATTGGAGAATCTATTGTTTCTCACTTAGTTAATAGTAAGTTAGTAGAAAGTGTAAATTCCCCAAACCATGACAGTTCACATGATGATAACAGTGTTGGTTTAAAAAAACATAATAGGGTTTCTGAAACAGCTAGCACTCTTGACTTGTCAACGCTCAATGTGAATGTAAAGTCTGAGGTTAAGGAACCACCTACATTTCGTGGTTCAGTTCTGGTCACCTCGTTACAAAAAGGATATTGCTGCTCTAGAAAGAGTGCAAAGAAGAGTGACCAGAATTATCCCGGGTTTAAAAGGCATGTCGTATGCAGACAGGCTAAAAGAATTGAATCTATTCAGTCTTGAACAAAGAAGACTACGCGGCGATCTGATTCAAACATTCAGAATCCTAAAAGGTATAGACAATGTCAACCCGGGGGACTTCTTTGACCTGAAAAAAGAAACAAGGACCAGGGGTGACAAATGGAGATTAGATAAAGGGGCATTCAGAACAGAAAATAGGAGGCACTTTTTTACATAGAGAATTGTTAGGGTCTTTAACCAACTCCCCAGTAATGTTGTTGAAGCTGACACCCTGGGATCATTCAAGAAGCTGTTTGATGAGATTCTGGGATCAATAAGCTACTAACAACCAAACGAGCAAAATGGGCTGAATGGCCTCTTCTCGTTTGTAAACTTTCTTATGTTCTTATGTTCTAATGTTTATGAATGGGAATAAATAATGCAAAATTATTTGCGAAAGAAAGACTTTGAAGTTCAGATGCATTCACGTGAAATTATGGATAAATTGAGAGGAAAAGCTAAAGACGTTGTGAAAATTGCAGTCAGAAATAGCAATGTAGATTTGCAAACAAATTCTGAAGTGATCTTTAGCATACTGAAGCAGCATTTTGGTGATGCAATTTCGTCTACAACTCCACTGGCTGATTTCTATGCTACTTTGCCTCGGCCCAGTGAAAGTGCATTTAATTATTGGATAAGGGTTAACAAGTCTATGGATCTTGTGACTGAATGTTTGCAAAGAAGGGGTAGGAAGGTTGATGACCCAGGTTTAGAGGTTGCAATGCTGTTCATTAGACACTGCTCCGATGCACAACTGGCTAGTGCTTTTAAGACCAGACCACTGGAAAAATGGTCAGTCCAAGAAGTACAAGATATGCTGGATAGCCACCAACGAGAGCTAAGATTAAAAAGTAACTGGCTTAGCACTGGTGCTACAAGAGGTCAGAGTAATATTGCAGTTGAGTCTAGGACAACAAGCAAACAAGCCAAAGAGAAGACTTCTGATGTGACCCATGTGCAGCCTGAACACAAGTGTTCGCAGCCCAGTGCCAGACAAGGTTCAGAAAATGATGGCACACTGACAAAGTTAGTTGATCTGCTTGCAAAGGCTCTTAACAATATAGGTGGGAGACCTCAAAAACAGAATTGGAAGGTCAGACCGAAAAACCATTGTCAGATATGTGATGGGAGGGATCATAGCACGAAGACCCATTGTATACGTGACCATCTATGTTTCACATGTTTTTCGTCGGATCACAGCTGCAGAAACTGCCCAGTCAGTAACCAGGCAACTGATCCCGTGGCTGCTCCGAAATCCGATAATCAGCAGGAAAACTAGATTGTCCACACTTGAAGTGGGACCGTGTGGGCAATACAATAAACCCCCCAGCCTTAGATACTGATGATCTCAAATCCATATATAGCAACCATTGTGGCAAAATTGAGAAAAACAAGGAAGCTATTTTTCAAAGAACACAACAATTGGTGGACAGTGACAGCCTATTTTACACCATGGTTTCCATAGGTGCAGACCTGAAGTTCCCTGCTCTTGTGGACAGTGGCTCTTGTGGACAGTGTGCACCATTAATGTGCAGACAGAGATAGAGCTTACAGAACGCGGTGAGCTAAGTGTTAATGATAGTAGAGAGGCAAATGTCACACTTATAGTTTGTGGGGGGGCTCCAGGTTCAACCCAAATGCATTTATGACCTTGAAATAACCCTGTATGGCTATCAAATGATTGTTCCTGTTTTAGTGGTACCAGGACAAGTGGATGCATTTATTATTGGTACTAATGTGATAAAACATCTCATTCAGGTTATGAAAAGCAATGACTATTACTGGAGGCTCCTGAAAGAGCCTGACAAAGGGGAGATGGGTGAGAGTGGTAGATTTATGACTCTCTTATGGCCAACCTTGTGCGATGGAGAGGAGATCACATTCCAAATAAGGTGGGAACAGCAAAATTGAGGAAGACAGTGGTCCTCCAACCTCACAGTGAGCATGTGGTATGGGGTAAGCTACCAGATAAAGTCCAAATATTGGCTGGTAATACTGTTGTGGTTGAATCTTCCACTTCAAGAGCTGTCAACAGAAATGTACTGGTCGGTCGAGTTGTTACACCTTTGTGGGGAGATGGGTGGGTGCCTGTAAAGGTAATTAAATCTTTGAGTGAGCCATTGACTTTGAGACGTAACACAAAAATTGCAGATGTGCATCCATGTATTGCTCTTGAGGATTTTGACTGGGGACTCGGTACGGACAGCACCCATGTTAATAGCAGAACTGAGACGGAAGGCATTCAAATGAATTTCCAATGTACACGTAATGTACACGTAATGTAAACTCCATTGTCACTGAGTTGGATCGTGCTGGATTAGACTTGAATTCATGTGAAGTATGCGATCAGTGGAAGACTAAGCTTAGAGATTTAGTTATTAAATACCAGCAGATTTTTTCAAGGAACAAACTGGATTGTGGTGAAGCTAAAGACTTTGTACACAGGATACACCTGAAAGATGAGCGTCCTTTCCATTTACCTTACCGTAGGGTTTCACCTGCAGACTATCACAGGCTTAAGCAGATTCTCAATGATATGGAAGAGAAAGGCATTATTAGGAAGTCAAATAGTGAATGGGCTTCACCGTTGGTTCTTGTGTGGAAAAAATCAGGGGATATGCGTGTGTGTACTGATTTCCGTGAACTGAACCGACGCACCTTTAAGGATGCCTATCCATTGCCTCATCAGTCAGATGCTTTAGCTGCTCTTGGAGGCAATTCCCTGTTTAGCTCTATGGACCTTACGTCTGGCTTTTATAATATTCCATTGCACGAAAGCGATAAGAAATATACTGCTTGTACTACACCAGTTGGCTTGTATGAGTATAATCAAATGCCACAGGATCTTTGTAATTCTCCAGGCTCTTTTATGAGAATTATGAGTTCTATCTTTGGTGACCAGAATTACATCAGCTTGTTGTGTTATCTTAATGATTTACTGGTGTTTGCACCCAGTGAGGAGATAGCTCTTCAGAGCTGGAAATGGTGTTTAGTCGTCTTCAAAACCATGGTCTTAAGTTGTCTCCAAAGAAATGTCACTTTTTGCAAAGGCAGCTGATATTTTTAGGGCACGTGGTCAGTGAATAGGGTGTGTCCACTGACCCAGACAAGGTGGCAGTAATAGCTAATCTCACTGAGAGAGACTTAATGCTGGAAGATGGCTGCACACCCTCTCCTAAGAAAGTCAGGTCTGTTCTAGGGATGTTGAATGATTACAATCATTTCATTGAGGGTTTCTCTGCAAAAGCTAGACCGCTGTACAAGCTGACTGCTGAACAAGGCTCAAAGGGTCACTCGAAGAGAGTCAGGTTTAAGAAACTGAGTCCTGAAGACTGGACAACAGAGTGTCAGCAATCTTTCTTAAGCTTAAAGGAGGCTCTTTTACAAACAGTGGTATTGGCTCACCCTGATTTTGATAAGCCTTTCGTTTTGTCAGTTGATGCCTCTTCTTATGGTTTAGAAGCCTGCTTGAGTCAAGTGGCAGATGGAGAACAGAGGGCCAGGCCTGTGGCTTTTGCTAGTAAATCTTTGAATCGGGCGCAGACGAAATATCCAGCACACCGCCTTAAGTTCCTTGCTTTAAAGTGGGCCGTCTGTGACAAGTTTAGTCACTGGTTGAGAGGAAGAACCTTCACAATATGGACAGGTAATAACCCATTGACTTATATACTAACAAAGCCCAAACTTAATGCTTGTGAGCAACGGTGGGTGTCAAGACTTGCTCCATACAATTTTGATTTGAAATGTGTCCCAGGTGTCAAAAATGTAATTCCAGACTGTCTGAGCAGGTCCTCCTTTGTGAAAGCAAGTGTGACGGAGCGTCTCACCCAGGCTCTTGTAGACGAGTCGGAGTCAATTCAGAAGAAAGATGTTCATGATGCTTTCCATCTGACGGTCAACACTCAAGCTTTGGTTACTTCTGCAGGTAGTGAACGGTTGGCAGGTATGGTAACAGCTGAGGAGGTGACAGCTATTCTGGATGTACATTGTCAATGGGGGTGCACGGTGCAGGACAGAGCAGTCAGTTTGGCAGCGAACAACCAGTGTGTAGCACTTCATTCTCAGCAGACCATTCCGGCCTTTTCCCATAACGACCTTAAACAAAGGCAAGAAGAAGACAGCATTGTATCCAGGGTGATGTTCTACGTGCAAAGGAAGCGTCGTCCGTCCAGATGTGAAAGGTGTCATGAAGGAGTTCGAGTGTTGAGGCTATTAAAGCAATGGAGAAAACTCCAAATCAAAGATGGCATACTGTATAGAGTGTCAAAAAACGTTATCTCTGGTCAGAAAAGGTACCAATTTATTGTACCTTCAGTGTTGACATCTATTGTGTTAAAAGGAGTTCATGATGAGGCTGGACACCTAGGGCAATTTAGAACACTGCAACTAGCACACCAAAGATTCTTCTGGGCTGGCCTTGAACAGGAGGTGAAAGACTATGTGATGAAGTGTAGGAGATGTGTTTTGAGCAAGTCTCCTGAACCTGAAGCTAGGGCTCCACTTGAATCCATACAAACCTTTTCTTCTCTTGAATTGGTTTGCATAGACTTCTGGTCATCTGAGGACCATAGAAATAGCAACGTGGATGTTCTTGTGGTCACTGACCATTTTACTCGTCTTGCACATGCTTTTCCCTGTACAAACCAAACAGCTAAACAGGTAGCCAAGCGCTTGTGGAATGATTATTTCTGTGTATATGGTTTCCCGCAACGCAGTCATTCAGATAGTGGTTCGAATTTTGAGTCACAGCTGGTGCAGGAATTGCTTGATATAACTCATGTAGAAAAATCTCGTACAACAGTTTATCACCCGGCTGGGAATAGCAGTGTTGAACGAAGCAGTTTTGAGTGAGGCTGGATTTTCAATGGTTAAAATATTGGCTAGAAAGGTTGCAGTGTTTTTGGCGCAGTGCGAGATTGACAGTTTGTCTGTTTGTTGGGAAGTTTGCAGGGAAGTTTGTCTGGTTGTAAGGTCCGTACAGCGTGTTGTATTAATGAATTGACAAATTAATGAATCATTAGATGAATTAACTAATACGTTTATGAATTACTGTATGAACTGACGAATTTATGGACGAATTGCTGGACAAATTGACCAATTCACGAATTGACAAACAAATTGACAAATTAATGGCTGGATAGTTTTGGCACAAATGGCGCTCCAGAAAAACTGAGGGGGAGCGGGGGGAGTTCCTGGTAAGTGACGTGTTTGTGAACTTCGTAGAGTCTTTTGGGAATTGTAGTTTGGCGCGGTGATGTCGTACCATTGTAATGGTCGGCGCTGTAATGTCCGTCACGGTGATGTCATAGCGCTGTTATGGGCAGTCGCTGTAATTGCCCCCACCGTGATGTCGGCGCGGTCTTGGACTCACGGTTATGTCGTGATATGGGCAATGTGCACACTGCAATGTGCAATGTGAATTCATTTACTCATCTTAACTTAAGTGTGTTAGTGAGACAGATAATATGTATTATCTGTATCACTTACCTGTCTTCTTTCTTTCTACCCGTCTTGTGTTTGTGTTTTTGATATCACACTATTTTGCACAGTTGTGTGTGTGTGTGTGTGTGTGTGTATATATATATATATATATCTACACTACCGGTCAAAAGTTTTAGAACACCCCCATTTTTCCAGTTTTTATTGAAATTTAAGCAGTTCAAGTCCAGTGAATAACCTGAAATGGTACAAAGGTAAGCGGTAAACTGCCAGAGGTTAAAAAAAAAGTTTAGGTTACCAAAAACTGAAAAATAATGTACATTTCAGAGTTATACAAAAAGGCCTTTTTCAGGGAACAAGTAATGGGTTAACAACTTACAGCTGTTCTGCAGCAATGGTAGTAAATTAAGGCTTGAAAGTTGATGCTAACAATTCCTACAGGTGTCCCAACTTTTGTTGATTACTTACAAACCCTCTGTCTGTATAAAAGCAGTGTTGGAACAGACTGTGTTACTACACCCTCTTAAGCATTATTTGGACAGTATTGTACTGCAGGAAGTAGTATATTGGTCTCATAATGGCGAGAAAAAGGCAATTAACAAAGGAAGACAGACAGACCATTATAACCCTTAAAAGTGTAGGTCTTTCCTTTAGAGAAATTGCAAAGAAAGCCAAGGTGTCAGTGAGTACAGTTTCCTACACCATCAAAAGGCACTTGGAAACTGGAGGAAACTCTGACAGGAAGAGGTCTGGCAGACCCAAAGCCACAACAGAATCAGAAGACAAGTTTCTGAGAGTCAACAGCTTGCGTGATAGGCGGCTCACAGGACAACAGCTTCAAGCACAGCTTAACACTGGTCGATGTAAGCAAGTCTCAGTTTCAACTGTGAAGAGAAGACTTCAAGCTGCAGGTTTGACAGGTTGAGTGGCAGTAAGAAAGCCATTGCTAAGATGGCAAAATAAGAAAAAGAGGCTTGCCTGGGCCATGAAGCACCGCCAGTGGACTACTGAAGACTGGAGGAAGGTCTTATGGACCGATGAATCAAAATTTCAAATCTTCGGTTCATCACGCAGGGTTTTTGTACGCCGTCGAGTAGGCGAAAGGATGGTTCCTCGGTGTGACACCAACTGTCAAACATGGAGGAGGAAGCGTGATGGTCTGGGGCTCTTTTGCTGGATCCAGAGTCAGCGACTTGCACAGAGTGAGTGGCACCCTGAACCAAAACTGCTACCACAGCATTTTGCAGCGCCATGCAATACCCTCTGGTATACGCCTAGTTGGTCAGGGGTTCATCCTACAGCAAGGTAATGACCCAAAACATACCTCCAGGCTATGTCAGAACTACCTTAGAAGAAAAGAACAAGACGGTAGGCTTCAAATCATGGAATGGCCAGCACAGTCTCCAGACTTAAACCCCATCGAGCTGGTTTGGGATGAACTGGACAGAAGGGTGAAAGCAAAGGAACCTACAAGTGCAACACATTTGTGGGAACTTCTGCAACAGTGTTGGGAAGAACTTCCCGAACAATATTTGATTTTCATTGTAGAAAGAATGCCACGAGTGTGTTTGGCTGTTATATCTGCAAAAGGTGGCTATTTTGATGAGTCAAAAATTTAGATTAAATTTTGTTAAACAAAATGATTCCATGATTTCTTTTTTTATCTCCAATTGTTTATTTGTTCTATGCTTTAATTTCAGAGTACATTGAGACATTAAACTGTGTAAATTTCAATAAAAACTGGAAAAATGGAGGTGTTCTAAAACTTTTGACCGGTAGTGTGTATATATATATATATATATATATATATATATATATATATATATATATATATATATATATGTAACAAACGGTCAGTTTGGAACACTAGGGGAAGGTATCAGGAACGTGGGATTCTGGTATCTGGCCCCTGAGTTCAAGACAAGAACGACGTTTGTTGGTAGAAGACAATGGCGTACACTGTTAAATGGGAGGAGTTAGAAACTTCAATCCTCATAATCCTGAGGTAGATTCAGGTGATCGGTCCGCGGGAATTGATGCAGGTTTAAAAAGCGGACAGAACAAGTGAAGGGGGTGTGTGTTTAGAAGGAGTGCATAGAATCAGTGTAGCAAGACGGTGGAGAATACAGCTGGAAGTACGCTGTTTCATAATAACAAGTTTGAGCTACCGAGTGGTGTGGGTGGAGCAAAGCATAAAGAAAGAGCAGCGGTGAGACCAGGGATCGATAGGGCTGCCGTCTTCAGTATAAGCAGAACAGACTTCAGAGTCCATAACCCACGGGACCTGCGTGGAGGGACGGATACAAATATACAGCGAGCAGAGCTTTGTTTCGTCTGGCGGTGGAGCTGCAACGTGTCTGCAGTTTGAGCTGAAGTGAGCTGGTATATGCGTCATACAAAGACCCTGTCATGAGTAACCCAAGCCGCATACTGACGGGATTCAATATTGTGTATTGTTGGTAAAGAAAGGCAGCGTTCTGGGTTGCACCTGTGTTAAAAGACAAAAAACAAACAAAACAAAAACAAGGAAGCCACAAGAATACTAGGACTGTGGTCGCGTGTTGTGCATACTTACCTGCTGTGTGCGTTTCTGTTTATGACAAACGGGACTCTTTATTTCAAGTTTATTTCAGAACGTTTAGTGTGTGCATACACTGAGGATATAAACGTTGGTTATTTATGGACGGGTCTTTTTTATTGTTTGTTTAAGCAACAGCCTAATTCCTAGGACAGTTACTATAATGAAGGCTGGTTGCACCAACGAAATTAAAAGAAACGTCATTTTTATCTTACGGTGGAGGCGACTGTGAAATGGCTGTAATTGTAACGGATGTGTAATGGATGTATTGTTTATTTTTTTGAATGTAATAGGAATGAGTTTTATTGTGTGATTTTTATTATTTTTACTGTTGCACTGTCCCTGTAAACCCCAGGGAGACTATTGGTCTCCATAGTAATTGCAGTGCTAATTCGTAATGGGGCCAGCTGTATAAAAACAGGTGAGGTTAATCAGCCAGGGAGCGATCGGGTTTGAGAGAGCTGAGAGCTGAGAGCTGAGAGCTGAGAGCTGAGAGCTGAGAGCTGAGAGCTGAGAGCACGGGTCGGGGAACTACTGTTTGGTAAGGATTGTAACTTTGCAAGTGTAACACTGAGGCGCTGTGAATTGGCTGAAGCGCTAGAAGTTAATGGTAAACTACTACTATTCATATTGAATAGTTTGGTCCGCTCTACATTGGAGTGGTTTCAGTGAAGTATCCCCCGTGCTCTTAGACGTCGGTCGCAAGTGTGTGGGGTTGATTACAAAAGAGAATGTGCATTGTCTGTATTCTGAGTTGGTAATTACGATCCTGTGAATTTTGATGTAATATTTGAGCGCTGCATACGAACTTCTTTTCTGTGTTATTGGTTGTTTTAGATTTTTAGAGTAGCGTCTTTGTCCTGATTATTCTAACTGTAACTGTAACTGTGTATGTGTTTACAATGTATAGTTATAAAAGGCCTGTTAACTGTTGAGTACACACCTGCACTTTATCAACTTGTGTATTAACTAAAATAGCGGCTATTGGAGTGTTTAAGCATTAGGCTTTTTTTTTTTAGGTTACATGACGTTTTCTGTTTTTCTTTGAAAATCACTGATTATTAGGTTTTTAAAAGTGTGTTATTTAAGGTTTGTTTTATTGTTTGGAATTGTGTTGGTGGAAACCACTATTTGCTTTGAAGGCTGTTATTTAAAAGTGTTATTGTGCTGTGAATTATCTTTTTATTTAGAAGTGTTGGTGTGACATGACTTAGTTTTAAGTATCCTAGTGCTTAGGGTCTGATGGGATCGCTCTTGGTTAAAAATCTGCTGCTATAGTTTAAAGGGTGCTGCTATCAAATCTGTTGCTATAGGTAAAAGCTGTGATATTTTGTTTAAATAAAATTCTTGTTGTTTTTATACCTTGTTGTCCTCACTTTACACACTGTGCTGTCTTGATTTTTAAAGAACCTGTTATTTATTTGGAGTTATATTAGCTTCAAATTGGCGTAGTAATTAATTTTACTTAATTGGTTATTTAAATTAGTCAATTTAATTAGGGATAATCGAGGGGGTTATCCTTGGTGAACTAGTGAACGGTGTTTTGGAGGGGGGCGCTACATAATCGTCTGGGGTTTGTGAATTGGAGGCTCAGACGCGTTTGTTTTTTTGTACATTTTAAATTAACGTTTGTTTAAATGGGCTGTGGGAGTGGGAAAGAACAAGCAAACCATACGGACTGTGAAAGTGTTTTATTACGAATCACACAGGAACCTACCAAGCAGTAGGCTGCGCATTCCGGTGTTCCCCAGCAGAGAGTGCTCAAAGACCACACAGGGTTGCAATCGTTCTGGTTAAGAGGGAAAAACCAACATTGGATTACGTACCTGTTTACCTGGACAAGGACCACAAAAACGTTCATCGAACAGCCTTGTGGATTGTACTAAACAAAGAACATGGGACACTTACCTGGTTTGCTATAAGTGATCCAAGGCCAGATTAACCCTTGGCCAGCAGGCACTGGATAAAAAAAACCTGGACTGATTATACCATTGCTGGAAGCAATAGCAGCTGTTACTTGCCATGAAGTCAGCTCGGGCAAGGTACTAGAGAGGGGCGAAGAAGTGAGTTTAATGGACAGGTTTTCTTTTGTTTTTTTTTATTATTTTCATTAAGGGTGATAACTGAAAATAATTGCTTAAAAAAAAAGTGCCTTTATTTTCACCCTGAACTTCTGTCTACTTGTGTCACCTCTCATACTGTCAGTTGGCTACCACAATCAAATTCAGAACTTATTGTTCACAATATATATCATTTCCATGCACTGGGGTGCATTAAAGGATAGTTTGTTTAGACCCGTGGATTCATTTCATCTTTATTATTTCAGCTGGTTTGGTTAAGACTTTCTTTAAGATTGAAGCGAGTGAGAACAGAACAAACTTGTTAAAATGCACAAATAAGATTGGGCCAAGCAGACAACACTGTGGTTCACCAACTGCAGATCTTTCACAAGACCTTCTCAACAGACAGGTGAACAGGCAAATGCTAGTCTCACCAAAATTGAGATTTCTGTTTTAAAAAAAAGTTGTTTCAGAGGGACAGGTCATTGTTATGCTGGGGTACAGTTGTTTCAGAGGGACAGGTCATTGTTACGCTGGGGTACAGTTGATTCAGAGGGACAGGTCATTCTTACGCTGGGGTACAGTTGTTTCAGAGGGACAGGTCACTGTTACGCTGGGGTACAGTTGATTCAGAGGGACAGGTCATTGTTACGCTGGGGTACAGTTATTTCAGAGGGACAGGTCATTGTTACGCTGGGGTACAGTTGTTTCAGAGGGACAGGTCATTCTTACGCTGGGGTACAGTTGTTTCAGAGGGACAGGTGTTTCAGAGGGACAGGTCATTGTTACGCTGGGGTACAGTTGTTTCAGAGGGACAGGTCATTGTTACGCTGGGGTACAGTTGTTTCAGAGGGACAGGTCACTGTTACGCTGGGGTACAGTTGTTTCAGAGGGACAGGTCACTGTTACGCTGGGGTACAGTTGTTTCAGAGGGACAGGTCATTCTTACAGGTGTTTCAGAGGGACAGGTGGGGTACAGTTGTTTCAGAGGGACAGGTCATTGTTACGCTGGGGTACAGTTGTTTCAGAGGGACAGGTCACTGTTACGCTGGGGTACAGTTGTTTCAGAGGGACAGGTCATTGTTACGCTGGGGTACAGTTGTTTCAGAGGGACAGGTCACTGTTACGCTGGGGTACAGTTGTTTCAGAGGGACAGGTCATTGTTACGCTGGGGTACAGTTGTTTCAGAGGGACAGGTCATTCTTACTCTGGGGTACAGTTGTTTCAGAGGGACAGGTCATTCTTACGCTGGGGTACAGTTGATTCTCAGAGCTCTATTGAGTTCAGAGTTGATTTAAAAAAATGCTCTTATTAGCGCCCCCCCCCCCTGCCTTCCTTCCATGAGAATCCACTGTGAGTTGTATTAAAAGTCTCAGCATTAGAATTGTGCTTTTTACTCGTGTAAATAAGGTTAACAAATCTGCTTCAGAAGAATAAAACAGATTCTGTGTTTTTATTTTAAAAAGTTGTCTTTTTTTATGCTTCATAACTGAAAACTATAAACTATATTTGTACCCCTCTGCATAGAAACCGAATACACGTTTACCATAATGTGTGCAACTTTTATTTAGGACAAGAAATGTGGTCTGTTACATATCTTTTTAAAAAAGCAGTACAAATGGAAATCTCAGTAAACTCAATGCTACTGGACTTAAACTCCGAGCTGAGACTACCTCACAAAACAAAAACAGACATTATCAAAAGAGACATGAAGAAATGTATTTCAATATTATATTCACCGGATCAATACTGGATAAGATTTCATATCGCTGACATTTTATTGAGTCTCTTCTGGTGTAAAGCAGTGAATGGTCAATAACACAGAGTTTCCTTTGGCCTTGTTTATTAATATTAACGTTTCTTATAAAACAGTTTGTTAGCAAGCCAATGAAAAGTGCAGAAGATACAGAAGACAGCTCTGAAAGATTTACAGTTGAGTACATGCTGGTTATTGGATGAAGTTCAGGTATTTTGGTTCATTTGTTCCCAGTTTATCTCTCAAGAAGTCCTGCACCTCAAAGAGATTAATATGATAATCTCGGGAGTCTTTCTCAGTGGGCTGCCTCCTGTCTCCAACACAAAGATTCTTGTTCCCCCAGCTTATAACTCCCACCTGAAAACAGAGGAAAACAATGCATTCAAAGCATGTTGTTTTTTATTGAGTTTTAAACAGAGCAGACTGCATGTTGAGCTCCGGTACATCGGGGGGCATGAAACCCCCACAATCACAAGCAGACATAATGAGGTGCTTTTTTACAGCTGCCCAGTCAGTTGCACTGAATATTTTGTAGCAAGCTCTTAAGTGTAGTCTATCTGATTAGGATTAATACATATCTACATATTGATGTATTTAACCTGACCTGCAAGCTGTCTCACCTGGGTGATCCTGGAACATACAATAAAGTTTCTTTACGTTAGAAAGCATTTTGTGTCAGGACTTTCATTTTGAAGAAGAAACTTGTTTCTGAAGAAAATGAACCTTACAATCTCTAATATCAGATAGTAGTTTATTACACAGTCTGGGAGCATTGTAACTAAAAGCTCTTTCGCATTTCCTTTTTGTCTTAATCTTTGGGAGGGACAGGAGACCAGAATCGGCTGACCTTAAAGC
The DNA here is from genome assembly GCA_036884735.1 of Huso huso. Taxonomy (NCBI): domain Eukaryota; kingdom Metazoa; phylum Chordata; class Actinopteri; order Acipenseriformes; family Acipenseridae; genus Huso; species Huso huso. Next base: position 6,482,460 of record CM072698.1, on the reverse strand, counting down.
ACGTCTAGGTACATATAGGGACAAGGAGCTCTTTTAGATAATCAGGTGCAAGGTCAGGCCATTTTGTAAGTCAGAAGTAGGATTTTATAATCAACTCTAAATTGTACTGGAAGCCAGTGTAGAGAAGCCAGCATGGGAGTTATGTGGTGACTTTTCCTTTATTTGCTAAGCACCTGCGCTGCTACATTTGAACAAACTGTAACCATGAAAAGGCATGGTCTGGTAACCCAGCAGTAATCGAGTCTAGGTGAGTCAAAAGCATGAATTAGCTTCTCAAGCAATGAAAGACAAGATCTAATCTTAGCAATATTCCGTAGATGAAAAGAGAATATGTTGACATTACGAACATGAATCTCAAAACAAAACATAAATCAGAATCAAATATGAATCCCAAATTTATGGCTTCTGATTTGGGGTTTGAAATTAAATTCCTGCTTGTACTGACCTGAAACATTCTTCTTTTCTTCTCGAGAAACAGGGAGCCCCCAGAATCACCTGTAAACACAAGAGTCATGATGTGGTTTTATTACTGTACCAAAATCAGAGAAAACAACAAAAGTCAAGGCCCTTCTCTCAGTGTGGGAATGTACCTTTGCAGGTTACGTCATCTATCACTGGGTCTGTGCCTCCAGTGCACAGGAATCTGTCCGTCACAACGTCAGGCCAGTCTATACCAGGAACATCCTTATAGATTGGGGCTTTCAGTGCGTCTTTATAGCATTGTTGTTTGAGCTGTCAAACAGAAAAAAAGAGAATCTTGATTCAAAAAGTCCACAGACAGAAACAGGAAGGCCTTTAAAGGAACTGTGACATCTTTAAAATCCATTCTCTTACCTCTTATCTTTCTTAACGTTATTAACATCATCTCAGCCCTCTCCTTTTAAATAAGTGTTACCCATGGTATCTTTAAAACCCATTCTCTTACCTCTTATTAGCACCAGCAACAATATCACTGGCCCCCTTTAAAGGAGTGCTAAGAAAGGCTCTTCCATTTGATCTTTGGACACTTGGTTGTATTTCTGAAAGGCGAATCCGCCCCTTAATCAAATATGTAATTATCAAACCATATATATACCCCATCTCATCCACAGTCTTTATCGTTCGTTTGTTTGGTATCGTTTCGTCTGTTTGGTTTTGTACGCTCACATTATGGGGTTGTGTCGCTGTTCTCTTCTTACGTTCGCATTATGGATTTGACCTCCAATTGTAGATCCAGATCTAGGTTTCGGCAGGAAAAGGTTGCCGACTGGTGTCTCGACAGGAATTGTCTAACACGAAATCCATTTTCCAGCGCAGCAGTCCTGCATTCTGCTGTGATCTTCCATTCTACAGTTTCCGGTTTAGACCAGCGATTACCAGTCCAGTCACTCTGTCGCAGACCATCCCTTGGTCCAGGAAACTCCATGCTCAAATTCGCAAATGTAGTCATATTGTTACTTTATTCCTTGTAATTTATGTCTGCAGCTCTCTGCTTGTTCAAAGAGTTAACTCTTCTGGAATTGTTTTATCTTTAGTCCTTACAGACAGCTCTCTTCCCCTGTCAGGACGCATCAATGTTTTTCTATGGGGTAGCCAAATCTCTTGAGCGGACAATCTGGATAAACAGAGACATGTGCCTGTGATGCACTGTGCAGAGCAGTGTGGTGCTGTGCTGTGCTTCACTGTGCGTGCGCTGTGTTGTGCAGCAGGCATTTTCAATGCTTCATTTTGTATTACACTGGCAGGGTTGTTTTAATATGTTTTACCAAATCACCCGCCTCGACAGTTCGTTGACACCCTGCCTCGCCTCAGATCAGACGTAATATTATTCGAAGCAGCAAAGTTAATGTTAAACAATACCATCCAGCAAACGCACAGTGCCGTTTTCATCTTACATGCAGCTAGTGCAGTGATGCTCGTTCTGTTCCATACGCCTGCTTTCTCTAAATGTCAACCATCCGTTTTCATTGCCTCTACCCAGATAAACTGGAATGTATCCACTCACTCACACACTCAATTCTTCCAGATCAACGAACAATTCAAACAGTAACTTCTTTGCTCCCAGGGCATTTCAAATTCGTCATTTGCATTATTTCTCAAGGCAGGACATATCTCGTCTCATCGCATTGTATCTACATAGAACAATACTTGTTTTTAATTTCTCAGGATCAAACTGGATTCACTTAAAATCCTTTCTGAAATAATAGGATGTTATGAAGTTCATTCATACATCTACAGTATTTCTAAAGTCTCTGCTTTATTTTTTCCTATTTGAGTTTTAGAAAAAAGCCACATACAGGCTTACAGTTTATGAACTTACCAGTAGGGAATTGAAAATATATTACGAGACTGGGGTCAAAATGTTTCTGAACAGGATCCTGTACTCAGTGATGCATCAGAGTACGTTACAAAGAGACATTTTACAAAGCTGCTTTGCGGCCTCAGAAACTGTTATGCTTGATTTCTTTAAATGATAACCGTCTGTCTTTATGCTTCTAACCCCGATAAACTCTCTCACCAATCTTACAGATCAACGGGCGATTTCAAAACGGTAACTCTTCACGACTGGGGCATTTCAGTTTTGTCATTTGCATTATTCCTCAAGGCAAATCACGTCTCTCACTCGTATACTACAGTAAACACTACTTGCAGCTTCACAGTATGCTTTACATATGAATGTAGGAGCAGCCCTCTTATTTCAATTCACTTTGAAGCTTGTGCGGGATTCATGATAATCTATCTACCATGACAATAATTAATAGCTCTCCTGCCTGTCAGTATGGAGTGGGTCTCCCTGAGTGTGGCTCGCTCTGCGGCCCGTACCGACTCTCCAACACAAGACCCTGTACCGGTTTCATACCCACTGTGCAAGCACCTCATCATGTACGAAATCAATTACTATCAGATTCTGTACTCAATCATACTTTGTCAGATCACCTACTGAAAATTCTACTATAGCATTTTGCTTTACTCTTCACACGCCTTTACTGATCAGGTTAACGATATCACTTTCGTTAATCGCCGTTCAATCATGCTCCATCATGTCGACTACTGGAAATTCAACTATGATCATGATTACTCGATATCAATGCAATTAATGTTTACTGTTCAATCACTTCAATTTTCGCTTAGATAATGTTCCCCATCATGTCGAATATTGAAGAAATCTTCAGCCTATAGGAGTCCTGATTACAAGTGGGATGCTCAATCCTTTTGGAATCATGTTCTCTGAGCTCCTCTGTGGTTACTGATCAGAAACCAGTCAATTCATCCTCAATGACCTCAAACTTCAACAGGTGTTGTAACATTTAAAGCACTCAATAATGTCTCTTTCTACCTATCAATAAGTCTGCTGTAGTTCATAGGATCCCCTTTTCTTCACCCAGAGGAACATGCTCTCAGGACTTGATTCTTTAATATATCACTTCTCTCTTGATCTGTCCCAACATTATCATCTTCCAAATGCCTATCAAAAAGGAGTCCTGGAGTCCCTCGTCAGCACTCTACAAGTGGGATGCTTCTCCACATTCAATGATGTCCTTTTGAAGAGACGTTCATCCCTGACAAATCTAAATCTAAAACTACTGTGAGCTCGTTTAAAGGACCAAAAACGGGATGCTAAAGGGCTAAAACCAATCCAAAATGTTTTTCCTTTGGAAGAACATTCAAAGGAGGATGACCAAATCAAACTAGATGAAGAAAAATCATTACTTTTGTGATTTTTTCTGTGCGGACACGGACAACATCCTTCCTGAAACCAGTCCATCCTTGATTCATCCTCTGCATCGGAGACCTCAAACTTCAATCTCAGGTGTTGTATTCCTTACATTTAAAGCACTCAATCATATTATTTGTCCTTTTCTTTCTTTCTAGCTACCTATCAATGCGTCCTGCTGCAGTTCATACAATCCCTTTTCTTCACCCAGAGGGAACATGCTCTCCAGGACTTGATTCTTTAATTATATCACTTATCTCTTGTCTGTGCTGGACATTATCTGTGTGGGCGTTTGTAATATGTAGATAAAATGTTTAGCTCTTGATTACCATAAGGAAATCTTGTATATATGATGTACATGTAGAACTGTATATGAATATATATGCAGTCAAAACATGTTTAGCAAATAATGCATGAATGCGCTCTCTTATGGAATGCAGGATTCTTTTTGGTATCTGTGTAATGTTATGTCTGGGTTTTTGTTTTGTTCCCTTCACTTTTTTATTTTATTTTATGGGTGGCCAAAGGAGGCAGGCTGCACTTGCAGTTCAACACAAGCTAAAAACCTCTTGTAGACCCAGTTCAAGAAAGCTTCAAGATACCAGCTGTCATGCAAGGCTACACTGGAACGCTGACAGGCACATTTAGACATACCCTCCTGTACTGTATTATTAATAGGGTCATTTTTATTTGGAAGGAGAATTCCTCTTCCTGAAAGAAAACTACATTTAAACCTTGCCAATGTTAACAAAGCTATTAGGAGGTATGCAAATTTTAAATCAGTTTTCAGATCCACCCACCTCTTTTCTTAGTTTAATTTTTACGTCCTTTTTATCTAATTTATATGTCAGGAAGCTTGCGTCCTCAGTACCAAGGTCTGGCAGTAGAATCTCACCTGTGAGGAAAGAAAGTGAAATATTGATATTGTAGATCCACTCTCTGTCTGCCACTGTCTCTGTCTGTCCTGACTGCTATTAAGTGCCACTGTCTGTCTGTTTATACTTGTGCTACCATTACCCCATGTATAATATAGAACCATTGCCACAGAAGTTCCACTGTTTGTTTGACATTGAACATCAAACATACAGTAGTTAGCATACTGTGGTCCCATTCTACCAATGGCAGCCTCATCCCATTGTAGCTGCCCTATACTTGTGCTAACAAAGACCTTTCACAGAAAGTAAAATCTGAGTGGAGCATGAAAGAGGGAAAGTGAGTTTACGATGCTGTTTGCAGGTCGTTGTCTTTTTATCAAGTCTCAGCGCTCCAGAGGCCTGCTCAGTGCAGGGGATGCAGATTGGCCTAAAAGGAAACAAGCAGTCTTGTTACCATACTGAGGAAATCAGCCAGTTTCTAAACAATTAAAGCACACAATATTAACAAAGTATGTCCAGTAGGGGAGTGGTCAGAAATGAGGGGGGGTCACTGTTACTGTGCTGTGCTACTGTGTGGTCTGTATTAGTGGCCAGATGTTAAAACAATGAGGCAGTGAAAGGGTTTGTTTTTACTGGACAGCAGGATACAACTGTGTACCAGTCACAGGTCAATGCCACAGTCACCAGCACATTTACAATGGAGGGTTTATATAGCCCTGCAAATATGAAGTCACTACCTCAAATAGGTTCTGAGACATGGATCCTGTGATGATGGCAGCTCTGCAAATAAACTGGTGAAAAACGCTTCATTTCTCTTGTGCGATACCCACAATCAAACTTGAATGAAAGAACCACAGAATACAGTTGTGTACTGAGAATGAAGGCGTATTCTTGAAATCCTTTGTAAGAAGAAACTTAGTAAAGTTCTTAAGAAGTTATTTAAGATCTTTAAGAACAACTATCTACATTTTGCTGTAAAAAGCATTTGTGGCCTAACTCCCTGCGGCAACAGCCAGCTCTATTTTTATACTGGCCGAAACCTGCACTTCTGCCTTGGGAACCTACATGGGAGCTGTGCTTAGTACGACGGCTTCTGAAAATGAACATACCACATAGAGCAGAGCATGTTCTTGAAAGAGTTTAAACACAGTCACCGAAAATTCAAATGCAAAATGATGAATGATGGTGGCTGCACAGCAGAAGCAGGGAGCTAAATTAGGATCATGCCTGCCCTCTCGCTCCTTGCTTCAGCTACTGTGCCCTACTCATCAGCTTCCCTGAGTTAGTCCTGCATAACATACTACCTTTTGGACTGATGATAGCTTTTTAGAAGAAAAATAAGGTTATATTTCTCACAAATAGTCTTGCAGTATTCAGCAGCTTTTTCAAAAGGATGACATGCTTTCACACATTTATTAAGCTTAGAAAAAGACAGTTTAAGGAGATAAATGATGAAACTATATAAGCAGATTGTCAGTTTCAAATATATATTGTACTTGGACAAGAAATAGAAACACCTGCCAGGACACTGTTAATAGGGTGCAGCTATTAATCCTTCAGGGGGTCATCCCTTTTCAGACTGTACCTCCTGAATTATGGAATTTATGTAGCCTAGTGTTGGATAAGGAAGCACCTACCAACTAAGCACCTATGGTGCTATCAGCTGTCTATCAAAGTCTGTCAGATCTCTTGCCCATGGTGATTGAAATTAACTTGCAACAGGGAAATGCAACTTTTATATATTGCATAACAAATGAATCAGTCATGTGAGGTTCAGCCCACTACACATAATTTATCAAAGTTTACAGTTTTGTTAATAAATATAGCTCTGCTAACTTTTAAATGTATTTCTTCTCCATATCTAATAAGAGCTACTCATTTACAAAAAGGACTTTGCTATCTTACCGCACTTGTTTTGAAAAGAGAATCGTAGGGTTTATTCCGTCACTCTTCAGTTCAATCAGTGCAACGTCGTAGTCGTAGTATTCTGCAATGTTTTCAGCTTTCTTTTTTGCAATGTTATATTCGGGATGAATGTAAATCTGCTCCACATCCTTAACTGTTGAGAGAAAAAAGAATATATATATATTAATGGAAATTGTTTGTTTAATGTGTGTCTGTTTCATATACGAAAGGGGGAGACTTTTGAAATGATGCAACAAACATCAGGTCAGATTCACTGAAATGATTTATCTTAGCTGCTCCACGAGGGAGGGTTTTATTGGAGCTGCTCCACGAGGGAGGGTTTTATTGGAGCTGCTCCACGAGGGAGGGTTTTATTGGAGATGGTCCGCGAGGGAGGGTTTTATTGGAGCTGCTCCACGAGGGAGGGTTTTATTGGCGATGCTTCATGAGGGAGGGTTTTATCTTAGCTGCTCCACGAGGGAGGGTTTTAATGGAGCTGCTCCACGAGGGAGGGTTTTATTGGAGCTGCTCCATGAGGGAGGGTTTTATTGGAGCTGCTCCACGAGGGAGGGTTTTATTGGAGCTGCTCCACGAGGGAGGGTTTTATTGGAGCTGCTCGACGAGGGAGGGTTTTATTGGAGATGCTCCATGAGGGAGGGTTTTATCTTAGCTGCTCCACGAGGGAGGGTTTTATCTTAGCTGCTCCACGAGGGAGGGTTTTATCTTAGCTGCTCCACGAGGGAGGGTTTTATTGGAGATGCTCCACGAGGGAGGGCTTTATTGGAGCTGCTCCACGAGGGAGGGTTTTATTGGAGATGCTCCATGAGGGAGGGTTTTATTGGAGATGCTCCAGGAGGGAGGGTTTTATCTTAGCTGCTCCACGAGGGAGGTTTTATCTGGAGATGCTCCACGAGGGAGGGTTTTATTGGAGCTGCTCCATGAGGGAGGTTTTATTGGAGCTGCTCCATGAGGGAGGGAGGGTTTTATTGGAGCTGCTCCACGAGGGAGGGTTTTATTGGAGATGCTCCACGAGGGAGGGTTTTATTGGAGATGCTCCATGAGGGAGGGTTTTATCTTAGCTGCTCCATGAGGGAGGGTTTTATCTTAGCTGCTCCACGAGGGAGGGTTTTAATGGAGTTGCTCCACGAGGGAGGGTTTTATTGGAGCTGCTCCATGAGGGAGGGTTTTATTGGAGCTGCTCCACGAGGGAGGGTTTATTGGAGCTGCTCCACGAGGGAGGGGTTTATTGGAGATGCTCCATGAGGAGGGTTTTATCTTAGCTGCTCCACGAGGGAGGGTTTTATCTTAGCTGCTCCACGAGGGAGGGTTTTATTGGAGCTGCTCCACGAGGGAGGGTTTTATTGGAGCTGCTCCATGAGGGAGGGTTTTATTGGAGCTGCTCCACGAGGGAGGGTTTTATTGGAGATGCTCCATGAGGGAGGGTTTTATCTTAGCTGCTCCACGAGGGAGGGTTTTATCTTAGCTGCTCCACGAGGGAGGGTTTTATTGGAGCTGCTCCATGAGGGAGGGCTTTATTGGAGCTGCTCCACGAGGGAGGGTTTTATTGGAGATGCTCCGTGAGGGAGGGTTTTATTGGAGCTGCTCCACGAGGGAGGGTTTTATTGGAGATGCTCCATGAGGGAGGGTTTTATCTTAGCTGCTCCACGAGGGAGGGTTTTATTGGAGCTGCTCCACGAGGGAGGGTTTTATTGGAGCTGCTCCACGAGGGAGGGTTTTATCTTAGCTGCTCCATGAGGGAGGGCTTTATTGGAGCTGCTCCACGAGGGAGGGTTTTATTGGAGCTGCTCCGCGAGGGAGGGTTTTATTGGAGCTGCTCCACGAGGGAGGGTTTTATTGGAGATGCTCCATGAGGGAGGGTTTTATTGGAGATGCTCCATGAGGGAGGGTTTTATCTTAGCTGCTCCACGAGGGAGGGTTTTATCTTAGCTACTCCACGAGGGAGGGTTTTATTGGAGCTGCTCCACGAGGGAGGGTTTTATCTTAGCTGCTCCACGAGGGAGGGTTTTATTGGAGCTGCTCCATGAGGGAGGGTTTTATCTTAGCTGCTCCAAGATGGAGGGTTTTACTGGAGCTGCTCCACGAGGGAGGGTTTTATCTTAGCTGCTCCACAAGGAAGGGTTTTATTGGAGCTGCTCCACTAGGGAGGGTTTTATAGGAGCTGCTCCACGAGGGAGGGTTTTATTGGAGATGCTCCATGAGGGAGGGTTTTATTGGAGCTGCTCCACGAGGGAGGGTTTTATTGGAGCTGCTTCACGAGGGAGGGTTTTATTGGAGCTGCCCACGAGGGAGGGTTTTATTGGAGCTGCTCCACGAGGAAGGGTTTCTGACCTGTGGAGCGGCCAGGAGTGCCATTCGTGTCATCGATTATCACCTTCACATCCTTAGCCTGCTCCTCCGTGGTGAAGCAGTGAGCCGAGGTCAGGACATGGCGCTCGCTGACGACGGCTCCTTTACAGTCCTCCTTTCCGCTTTGCCGCTGCGATGACACAAGTTTACAGAGAACAGTGAGGCTGCTGTGAAATAGGGTGTAGTGGAGTATACTGTAGGGAAGTATGGTCTAGTGTAGAATAGGGTTGTGAAGTGGTCTAGTGTACAATAGCGTTGTGAAGTGATGTAGTGTAGAATAGTGTTGTGAAGTGTGTTGTAGTGTAGAATAGAAAATAATATGTTATTCTTACTGTTATCGTGATGGAGACGTGCCAGGGGTACTTTTCTTTCTTTGTTTTCTCCGATTCTGATTCTTTGTCAGACTCCCGGTACAGCCCACACAGACCAACGCTGTCAGATTCATCTGCACATACAGCACAACGTATGAATACATGATTTCCATCACACCAGAGTAGATGTTAAAACTTCATGCTGATTTGAACTCGGCTCTCGATAAGATAAGCACCAAGTAAGACGTAGCTTTACAGTAAACTAATGTGATCCATCTGTGTCTCCATCCATTTGCACTTCCTTCCATATGATGATGCAGATATCCTTCTGTCTGGTGTTGATGGCTGAAGTGTAATGCTAGCTCCAGGGATCAGCTTATTGCCTCCCTAGCGCATCAGCACACACAACGGCTGCGATGCTGGCTCTGGGGATCAACCACAGTGCGGTCTCCCCAGCGCAACAGCATGACAACCGTCTGGATTGAACTAAGTAGGGTACATCTCTGGGGTCTTCAAGTGGGCACCTTCCATCCTCTGTGTTTCGTCAACTAGCCCACGACACCTCAAGAGGGCTCGACGGTGATTCTGGCGTCCTAGCATCACCCCCCTCCGTCCCCCACTCAACTCAGCCCAGCTTACTTACCCGTACATCAGCATTTCTTTTTTTCTATTGTGCTTGAGATCCTCAGCCAGAATCTTTCTGTCTCAACCACAGCCAGTTGCTGCTCTTCTCTGCTGCTTCAGATAAGTTCTTCACCATGTGATGCAACGCTTGGCCACTGAATCCGACGTCTCTGAGAAACCAGGTTGTAGAATGTGCCATAAATCCTCAACAACCCACCTCCACTGGGTAAACCCGGACTCTCCATCCTCACTGTTCCGCTTCAGTGGCTAGTTGAGCATACCGCAGTTTCTTCCTCTCATACGCCTCATCTACAGCATCCTCCCATGGCACTGTTAACTGTACCAGGTGAACAAGGCATGCTGATCAAGATCACAAGACAATATCTGGTCGAAGGTTAGTGGTGGCAATCTCAGATGGAAAAATAAGCCGTTGACCAACATCTGCCAGCATTTTCCAGTCTCTAGCAGCTTCCAGTTGTCCTGGGCGAGGATTGGTTTTAACACCTTTTCTTGGTGGTTGCTCTCCTGGGCGAAGGAATGTTGTCTTTTGTGTGTAATGTTTTGATGGAACAGGTGGCAACTTATATATGCAATCTAAAGTACGTTTAGTTTACTAAAACTAAAAGAAAAAGACTATACAGTCACAAAGAAGTTGAAAAATGTTCATGATTCAATAATTCACACATTTGGTTCATTCACTGCTGGTCTGTGTGCTAGGACAGTACATTGTACATGACCTGCCTGTATTGTCCTGTATGAGGGCCTGTGGAAGGGTGGAGGGCAATTCACCGACACACACGGGATACAGATAAAAACACCGCACTGGTGCCCAGTTTTATTTTTTTTGATGTTTTTCTTTTAGCCCGCAGAGGGCGCTGTTGTCTGTGGCCTGAGTACCGGCAACGGTACACAGGACCACAGGAATACCAATACTGGTAAACAGTTAAAAGCTGGCGCACTCACAGGTGCTCAAAATAATAATGAAAACAAAAGGTGAAATCAAAAGGGAAAATAAAACACAGTAATAAAACTACAAAATAAAGGTGCTGCTTACCGTCCTACGCTGCTATGCACTATGCACTGGGGTGGCCAAGGTTCCCCTATCACTACACACGTTCCCTCGGGTACATAACAATATATTTTAATAAATTGTTTATTTATTGCTGGCTGTCTTCCTCAGCTGTGCTTGCCTGTTTTGGTCGCTTGCTCCAACCACTGGGCTTCTGAGCCAGCGTCTCTGTGTATTTCCAATCATGGTCACCCGAATGCACAACCAAGCGCAGTACTTATGGGCCAAGCAATCCCACAAGGCCCGCCTCTCAACCACTCAGAGAGAGGGAAAGCCAACACACCCTCTTCCCCACCTCTCCGTGTCATCGCCATGACTGACAGGTGGATCTGATGAGACTGCTGCCCTCTTCCTGCAGGACCACGCATATGCCAGATAGTCAGCACAGATCTCCCCTGTTACAGGGCCCTTCATTCATTTAATTTTGATAAAGAGGGGAGCACTGTACTGTACTGTACCTCACTCATTGGCTCACCTATCATCTGCTCGAAAGTCTCTGCCAGTTTCTTAGGGTTTTCCAGTTTGAAGACGTGCTTCTCTTTGTCCTTCTTCGACGCGATCAGATTGATTTCATCCTCATCAATGTCTTCACCAACTCCAAAAACGTAAATATCTGTAGGGGGTGAGATACAGAATAAAGGTCTTTCTGCTAACCTCCACTTGTTCAAAATGCTGCAGCCCTGTGTTTAAACTCCATCTCAACTCAGCATCATCATCACTCCAGTCTTTAAATCTCTGCACTGATTGACAGTTTTAAAACTGCAGCTGTAAGTAGCTGGCATCCTTCCACTCTGCTTGACCCTCTTCAATCCGGGTTCTGCCCTGAACACTGCACAGAGACCGCCCTCCTCTGTGTAACTGACTCTCTGCTCTCTGCTCAGGTTGCCTCCCTCTTCTCCATTCTAATTATCATTGAGCTCTCCTCTGCCTTTTATCATGCTATTCTCCTCTCATCTCTCTGACTTGAGCATCTCAGGCCTGGTTATCTTTCTTACCACTCTTTCGAGGGTTCCTGGTGTGGCTCTCTCTCTCCTCCTCACTCCTCTCTGCAGGTGTAACTCAAGGATCTGCCCTGTGGCCCCACACCTGTTCTCACTCTACACGCATTCGCTAGGTACTCATCTCCTCTTTTGGTTACTCATACCACCTTTATGCTGATGATGCCCAGATCATCCTCTCCTTTCCCTCCTTTGACTCCCACATCTCCTCCCGCATCTCAGACTCTCAGCTATCTCAACCTGGACACATTCACATCACAAACTCAACCTCTAAATCTGATCTCCTCTACTTTCCTTCTGCTTCCTCTCCCTCCTCTGACCTCTCCATCTCAGTATCCCTCTATCACTCTTTCTCCATCTCCTTCTGCTAAAAACCTGGGCGTTACTCTTGACCCCTCCCTCTCCTACTCCCTGTCATGCACTTGCAGCTTCTTTCCTAGCAACATCTACTGAATCTGTCCTCACTACTTATAATACCCAACTCCTGGTCCAAGCTCTTGTACTCTCCAGACTGGACTACTGTAACTATCTCCATGCTGGTTCCCCATCTTTGGCTAGTGCCCCCTTCAGCCCATTCCAAATTCTGCTGCTTGTCTTGTTTTTTCCAAACCTTGCTACACTCATGCTACCCCTCTGCTTCGCACCCTGCACTGGCTACCAATCTCTGCTCGCATTCAATTCAAGACCCTTGTTCTTGCCTACCGCTCTCTTCACCAGACTGCCCCCTCCTACCTCCCAATCCCTCGTGTCTCCCTACACCCCCTCTCGCCCTCTCCGCTCCTACTGTACAGGCAGATTGGTCAGTCTTCCCTCCACTCTCTATCCTCCCATGCCTGCTCCCTCTGTTCCCTAGAACCTCTGGGGTGGAACCAGCTATAGGAGAACTTCCGCCAAATTCAGACGCTGAGCAAAATAATCTGTTATACAAAGACATTAGAAGTGCGTGTAGAAAAGGAGAAGCCATACCAATGGGGGATTTCAACTTCCCCCATATAAAATGGGAAAAACCAGTGGGGAGCACGACGGACGAAATTGAAATGGTGGAAATGACAAATGACTGCTTCAAATGACAAATCTGTCAAGGCACAAGGCACCGACTAGAGGGGAGGCATGCCTTGATTTAGTCTTTTCAAATAACGAAGACAGAATAACTAAAACAGAGGTCAGAGAGCCATTGGCAAACTCAGACCAGAACATGGTCTCATTTTAAGTGTTTTTTAAAAGCCCAAAAGTAATGACTAAAGCTAAGGTTTACAATTTTAGAAAAGCAAACTATGAAGGTATGAACTGAAACTAACAGAAGTAGATTGTAGTAAAATAGAGAAAACATCCACAGAAAAATGATGGCTGTTTTTTAAAAATGTAGTACTACAGGCACCAAACAATTACATCCCAAAAGTAGACAAATCTAAATCTAAAACAAAATGGCCAAAATGGTTTAATAGATCAATTAAAAAAAATATTCAGTGAAAAAAAGGCACTTTAAAGAACGTTTAAAAGGGACCAAAAACAAAGTACACAGAAAGAGTACTTGGAACTGCAAAAACAAGTCAAAAAGGAAGTTAGAAAGGCCAAGAGAGAGATAGAAATCAATATTGCTAAGGGGGCTAAAACCAATTCCAAACTGTTTTTCCAATATTATAACAGCAAGAGAACATTCAAAGAGGACGTTAAATGGCTGAGACACAAATGGCAAAATCACAGATGAAGAAAAAAAAATAGCAAATATATTAAATGATTACTTTTCACAGGTTTTCATAAAGGAGGACACGGACAACATGCCCCACATGTCGACCTGTTCCTATCCAGTTTTAAATAACTTTAGCATAACAGAGGCAGAAGTGTTAAAGGGACCAGAAGCTCTTGAAATAAACAAATCCCCTGGGCAGGATGAGATCCTCCCAAGAGTACTCTGTGACAGGATGGCTGGATGGTGACGTCAGGTCCGAAGCAGGAAGGAAACACACCAGTACTGCAGATCAAAGTAAATGACGCAGCGTGCCGTTTTATTTTTAAATAACAAAAATAAAATAAATATTTTAACAAAAACATTTGCTCACAGAGCGAAAATTAAAAGGTTTAAACAGAAACAAAATCACGAACACAAAACACACGATCAGGTTCGGCAGCAGCCTTCAATGATCACAGCAGCCTATGCTCCTCTCATACACTCACCGAGCCTAGAGAGCTGCAGGCTTTTATGCAGATGACCATCTCCCGATTTAGCAACAAATTAATCACTTCATTAATTCGGGAGATGGCCACCTTCTGCACGAGGTTTTTAATTTGGATGGGGCTATCCATTCACACTACTTGCTGCTCCTGCTGCTCTGCTCCTGGCGAAGGCGACAGGGGCCCCTCCCCTTCTGGCTGCGAAGGCGGCAGGGGCTCCTCCCCTTGCTGCGAAGGCGGCAAGGGCTCCTCCCCTTCTGGCTGCGAAGGCGGCAGGGGCTCCTCCCCTTCTGGCTGCAGCGGGGAAACCAGCAGGCATGCTCCCTCTGCTGATGGAGGCGGAACCAGCAGGCATGCTCCCTCTGCTGGTGGCGGCGATGGAGCCACCAGCAGCCTAGAGAGCTCACCGAGCCTAGAGAGCTGCAGGCTTTTATGCAGGTGACCATCTCCCGATTTAGCAACAAATTAATCACTTCATTAATTCGGGAGATGGCCACCTTCTGCACAAGGTTTTTAATTTGGATGGGGCTACCCATTCATACTACTTAAACAAAACACACGGCTACGCTGTCAATACATAAAAACAAATAAACAATAACAAAACCACATGGCTCCTCGCCGTCATAAATAATAAATACATAAATCACAAAACAAATACAAAGTAACACAGGGGCGGAGGGGGAAACCCCATTCTAAAATAAACAAACCCTGTACAGGGCTGCTCGCCCTGCTACATACTCAAAGAAATGAAAGAGGTTATTTACAAACCGCTAACCAAGATCATGCAACAGTCTCTTGACACAGGGGTTGTACCGACAGACTGGAAAATAGCAAACGTAATACTGATCCACAAAAAGGGATACAAAACCGAACCAGGTAACTACAGACCAATAAGCCTGACTTCTATTATATGTAAACTTATGGAAACTATAATAAGATCCAAAATTGAAAATGACCTATATGGTAACAATATCCTGGGAGACAATCAGCATGGTTTTAGGAAAGGGAGATCATGTCTAACTAACATGCTTGATTTTTTTGAGGATGCAACATCGACAATTGCAAAGCATACGACATGGTTTATTTAGATTTCCAGAAAGCTTTTGACAAAGTCCCGCATAAAAGATTAATTCTCAAACTGAACGCAGTAGAGATTCTAGCAAATGCATGCACATGGATTAGGGAGTGGTTAACATATAGAAAACAGAAAGTACTGATTAGAGGAGTGTAACAGGGAGAGATCTGGACTGGCCGTCTGACGCATGCACGATGCTGCAGGAAGGGGGCGGCAGTCCCGTGGGGTCGGCCTGCCAGTCATGGCGGTGACACGGAGAGGTGGGGAAGAGGGTGTGTGCGCTTTCCCCCTCTCTGAGTGGCTGGGAGGCGGGCTTTAATGGGATTGTTTACCCTATAAAATAATACTCTACTGTTTCCTCAGATCTGCCCTTTTAAAAGACGTACCGGGAAGTACGGGAGCTCGGGTTGAGAGCTGAGAACAGCTGGGACCGAGAGAAAACCGGGACCAAAAAGAAAACGAAAAAGATAAAGAAAAGAAACTTAATATTAGTGGGGAACCCGTGGGCAGACCCCCTGTGTAGTTCTAGGGTAGACTGGGTAGACGGTCAGAGTAGGACGGAGACCCGGGCCGTGCGGCTAGCGACGGCTGGGGTAACGCTGCCGAAGTGCAGCACCTTTTATTTGTAGTTTTGTTACTGTGTTTTATTTTCCTTTTTACTTTCGCCTTTGGTTTTTGAATTATTGTTTGAGCACTTGTTCTGTACCGCATCTGGTATTTCGTGGTTCTGTTTATACCATCGTTGGTAAGCAGACCACGGTGAACAGCGCCCTCTGCGGGCTAAAAGAAAAAATTACACCCGGCACAATAAAACTGGGCACCTGTGCGGTGCTTCAAGTACACCTTCTGTCTCCTGTGTGTCAGTGAATCACCCACCACCCTTCCACACGTGGTGTCAGAGTGGGATTCACTGGCATTGCCCATAAAGGCAGTGCACAAAAAAATAAATCAATAAATAAATAAATCAATCAATAAATAAATAAATAATGGATGCCACACAGTTCGCAGCCATGATGGACCTCCTGCGCCAGACCCTCACGGCTGCGGTGCAGGGGGCGGCTAGACCCGCAGCTCCAGACCCCCGGTTGCAGAGGCCAATGAAAATAACGGCCGAGGATCGACCTGAGGCGTATTTGGAGGTGTTTGAGGCCATGGCGACCTCAGCCGGGGCCAGCTACCTTTTGCCTCAGCTGACGGGAGAGGCTCAAGCAGCGGCGAGGACGCTGTCCCCGGAGCAGATGCTGGATTACCCCGTGCTGAAGGCGGCCATCCTTAATCGCGTCAGGGCCACGCCGGAGGGTTACCGGAAAAAGTTCCGGGAGGAGCATTTCGCTGCGGGGGAGCATTCCCGAACTATCGCACACCGCCTAAAGGATTACGCCATGGGTTAGCTGAACCCAGCCGCCACCACCAAAGCCAGGTTGGTGGAAGTGATCGTGGTAGAGCGGTTCCTGAAGTGTTTGGCCCCGGGACCTCGGCTGTGGGTACAGCGGCAGGCACCTGCCACTCTGGATCGGGTAGTCGAGTTGGCGGAACAATACCAGGCAGCGGAGCCAACGCCCACGAGACTGCCTGGACGGAGTGTGGCTACCGGATCACCCCCTCTAATGGGCCCAGAGAGGGCGAAGGGACTGGGGGGAAGGGGTAGTCAGGTATTTGGTCGAGGGGTGTCAGCGGGAGCTCCCGGCCCGGGAACCGGGGCAGGGTGGGGTTACCCACGGGCTTCTGCGGTTTCGGACCGGGGTCTCGCGCGGCCACCTTATCAACGAGCCCCCTTGATGGCTCCGGTTTTTCCACCTCTTGCGGGACTGCCCCGTGATGGAGTGTGACCTCAGCCGACCAGGTAAGCATGTTCAGTTACCTCAGTCACTCCAGCAGACGGGTTTTGTTATTCCTGTGACAGTGGATGGTACAAAAACCCAGGCGATCCTGGATTCAGGGTGTGGTCAGTCCCTAATACAGGATAGCCTAATCTCACCGGGGCATAAACAAATATTGGGACGGGTGCATATTAAATGTATTCATGGGGATGTACGCTCTTATCCTAAGGTTAGCATAACGGTGAAAATTGGCCAGCAGATGACACAGGTGCAGGTGGGGTTGTGTCCTCGATTGCCGGTACCGGTAGTTCTGGGACGGGACTGTGGGCAATTCAAGAGTTGGTTGGCTGCCCTGAATGCCCCGTCCTCCCTATTGGCTAAGAAAGAGGAAGTAATTGGAGAGATCTTTCCCTTTCGTGACCCGGAGTGGTTTTGTCATAAATTTAAACCCCGTAAAACTAAACGGGAGCGCCGGGCTGCGAAGAATGAGGGCTGGCAGTGGAGGGGGTTTGAGAAGTTTCAGGTGGGGGCGATTGGTGAAGAGTCTGGGGAGGAGGCCGCGGAGCCAGCGCAGGGGTCTGGTTCGGCTGCCTCCACTCAGGACCGACCTGATCCTGAGATGGAAGCCATGGGAGCTGATTTTTTAGCTCGTTCCTGTGACTTCCGACTCGAGCAAGGGCGTGACGACGTGCTGGGCAGGCTCTTTGACCAAGCAGTTGTGGTTAATGATAGGGTGGTCGAGCCCAGACGCGCCGCCACGTACCCTCACTTTGAAATCGCTCGAGACCTCCTGTACCGTGTCGAAAAATTGCCCCAGACCGGGGAAGTGCGTCACCAGTTGCTGATTCCTCAACCCTTTAAGGAGGATTTACTGCGGCTGGCTCACGCTATTCCTTTGTCTGGTCATCTGGGCAGGGATAAGACTAAAGCAAGGCTTGTGTCACGGTTCTACTGGATGGGGCTGGATGGTGACGTCAGACGTTTTTGCGAATGTTGTGGGGAGTGTCAAAAGGCTAGTCCTAGAGCCATCCCACGAGCCCCACTGGTGCAGTTGACCCTAGTGGAAGCTCCGTTTGAGCGTATTGGAATGGATTTGGTTGGGCCGCTGGAGAGGAGTGCGGCGGGATACACACACCTATTGGTCATTCTGGATTACGCCCGCGCGTTATCCCGAGGCCATTCCCCTTCGCTCTGCCTCAGCCAAATCTGTTGCCAACGAGCTTGTGAAGGTCTTTTCCCGAGTGGGGATTCCCAAAGAAATACTAACCGACCAAGGCACCAACTTTAAACTTTTGGGGATTAAGACCATTAGGACCTCAGTGTTTCATCCTCAGACCGATGGTCTTGTGGAGCGCTTTAATAAAACCCTTAAGAACATGTTGCGCAGATTTATTAATAGTGATGTGCGTTACTGGGACCAGCTGATTCCCCCCCTTCTCTTTGCGATCAGAGAGGTACCCCAGGCTTCCACGGGTTTTTCGCCATTCGAGCTGCTGTATGGGCGAAGACCCCGGGGTGTGCTCAATCTGGTCAGAGAGATGTGGGAGGAACAGCAGGATAATTCGACTAATACAGTCCGGTATGTGTTGGACCTGCGCAAACGTCTTGAGTCTGTGGGAAAATGGGCGCATGACAATTTGCAGCAGGCTCAGCACAGACAGGAGACGCAGTACAACCGAGGAGCCCGGTTGCGCACATTTCAGCCGGGGGATAAAGTACTTCTATTATTACCCAGTTCTGTGTTGATACTTCTGGCTAAGTGGCAAGGACCCTTTGAGGTTACACGCCGGATTGGGAAGGTGGACTATGAGATCTGCCAGCCGAAGCGACGGAGAGAGAAACACATTTATCACATAAACCTCTTGAAGCCCTGGCTGCAACCGGAGGCATTGGTAGTGGCGCAGGCAGATGACATCACAGACCTGGGACCTGATCTTTCTGTGGTGTCGAAAACAGGGTCGGTACAGATTGCAGAGAATCTGACACCAACACAGAAATGTCAGGCTCGGGCACTGGTGACGGAATTTCCTGATGTGTTTTCTCCCGTCCCGGGGCAGACTGGAGTAGCCCATCATCACATTGAAGTTGAGCCAGGGGCACCAGTTCGCCAGAGGCCGTACCGCATACCTGAGCGTAAAAGACAGGTAATAAAAACGGAGATTGATGAGATGCTGAGACTGGGGGTAATAGAAGAGTCCCAAAGTGACTGGAACAGTCCAATTGTTTTAGTAGATAAGCCAGACGGGTCCACTCGGTTTTGCATTGACTGCAGGCGAGTTAATGAGAAATCGAGGTTTGACGCTTATCCCATGCCCCGGGTAGATGAGTTGCTGGAGCGTCTTGGTACGGCTCATTTTATGACGACACTGGATTTAACGAAGGGGTACTGGCAGATACCCCTGACCCCGGAATCCCGAGAGAGGACGGCGTTTTCGACTCCCTTCGGGTTATACCAATTTAGGACCATGCCTTTTGGGTTGCACGGAGCACCAGCCACGTTCCAGCGGATGATGGATCGCATTTTGCGGCCCCATCAGCAGTACGCTGCTGCTTACATAGATGATGTGGTTATCCACAGTGAGGATTGGCCGAGTCATCTATGTAAGGTAGCGGCGGTACTGCAATCCTTGCGGGAGGCTGGGCTCACTGCTAACCCAAAGAAATGTGCCATTGGGAAGAGTGAGTCGGAGTATTTGGGGTATCGAGTAGGGAGCGGCCAGATCAGACCGCTGATTGCTAAGGTGAAAGCCTTGGCTGACTGGCCAGTCCCTATGACCAAAAACCAGGTACGCTCTTTCTTGGGACTAGCGGGCTATTATAGGAAGTTCATTCCGAACTTCGCCACGCTCGCTATGCTCTTGACAGACCTCACCCGGAAGGCTGCCCCAAATACGGTTCAGTGGACGGAGCCGTGCCAGAGGGCCTTTCTTGCTCTGAAGCGAAGGCTGTGTAGCAAGCCAGTGCTATGCAGTCCTGATTTCAACAAGAGGTTCCCCTGCAGACGGATGCATCAGAGAAAGGTCTCGGGGCAGTGTTGTCCCAGGAGGTGCGGGGAAGCGAGCACCCGGTCCTGTATATCAGCAGGAAGCTCCTTCCCCGTGAAAAGAACTATAGTACCATCGAGAAGGAGTGTCTCACAGTAAAATGGGCAGTCGAGTCACTCCGGTACTACCTCCTGGGGCAACACTTCACCCTGGTGACAGATCATGCCCCCTTAGCATGGCTTCACCGGATGAAAAATAATAATGCCAGAATCACCCGGTGGTACTTGGCCCTGCAGCCCTATGCCTTCAGGGTTGTCCACCGAGCAGGAAAGCTCCATCTAAATGCTGAGTTTTTCTCTTGGGAAGGCATGGGGGTGTAGGATTTCAAATGGACCGGTGGTGCCATTCTGAGGAGGAGGATGTGTAACAGGGAGAGATCTGGACTGGCCGTCTGACGCATGCACGATGCTGTAGGAAGGGGGCGGCAGTCCCGTGGGGTCGGCCTGCCAGTCATGGCAGTGACACGGAGAGGTGGGGAAGAGGGTGTGTGCGCTTTCCCCCTCTCTGAGTGGCTGGGAGGCGGGCTTTAATGGGATTGTTTACCCTATAAAATAATACTCTGCTGTTTCCTCAGATCTGCCCTTTTAAAAGACGTACCGGGAAGTACGGGAGCTCAGGTTGAGAGCTGAGAACAGCCGGGACCGAGAGAAAACCGGGACCAAAAAGAAAACGAAAAAGATAAAGAAAAGAAACTTAATATTAGTGGGGAACCCGTGGGCAGACCCCCTGTGTAGTTCTAGGGTAGACTGAGGAGATGGTCAGAGTAGGACGGAGACCCGGGCCGTGCGGCTAGCGACGGCTGGGGTAACGCTGCCGAAGTGCAGCACCTTTTATTTGTAGTTTTGTTACTGTGTTTTATTTTCCTTTTTACTTTCGCCTTTGGTTTTTGAATTATTGTTTGAGCACTTGTTCTGTACCGCATCTGGTATTTCGTGGTTCTGTTTTTACCATCGTTGGTAAGCAGACCACGGTGAACAGCGCCCTCTGCGGGCTAAAAGAAAAAATTACACCCGGCACAATAAAACTGGGCACCTGTGCGGTGCTTCAAGTACACCTTCTGTCTCCTGTGTGTCAGTGAATCACCCACCACCCTTCCACAAGGAGAAACCTCAAAATGAAGTGAGGTAACCAGTGGTGTACCACAGGGATCAATATTAGGTCCTGTGCTATTCCTAATCTACATTAATGATTTAGATTCTGGTATAGTAAGCAAACTTGTTAAATTTGCAGACGGCACAAAAATAGGAGGAGTGGCAAACACTGTTGCAGCAGCAAAGGTCATTCAAAATGATCTAGACAGCATTCAGAACTGGGCAGACACATGGCAAATGACATTTAATAGAGAAAAGTGTAAAGTACTGCACGCAGGCAATAAAAATGTGCATTATAAATATCATATGGGAGATACTGAAATTGAAGACGGAATCTGTGAAAAAGACCTAGGAGTTTATGTTGACTCAGAAATGTCTTCATCTAGACAATGTGGGAAAGCTACAAAAAAGGCCAACAAGATGCTCAGATATATTGTGAAAAGTGTTGAATTTAAATCAAGGGAAGTAATGTTAAAACTTTACAATGCATTAGTAAGACCTCACCTAGAATATTGTGTTCAGTTCTGGTCACCTCATTACAAAAAGGATTGCTGCTCTAGAAAGAGTGCAAAGAAGAGCAACCAGAATTATCCCGGGTTTGGGCATGTCGTATGCAGACAGGCTAAAAGAACTGAACAAAGACGACTACGCGGTGATCTGATTCAAGCATTCAAAATTCTAAAGGTATAGACAATGTTGACCCAGGGGACTTTTTTGACCTGAAAAAAGAAACAAGGACCAGGGGTCACAAATGGAGATTAGATAAACGGGCATTCAGAACAGAAAATAGGAGGCACTTTTTTACACAGAGAATTGCGAGGGTCTGGAACCAACTCCCCAGTAATGTTGTTGAAGCTGACACTCTGGGATCCTTCAAGAAGCTGCTTGATGAGATTCTGGGATCAATACGCTACTAACAACCAAACGAGCAAGAGGGGCTGAATGGCCTCCTCTTGTGTGTAAAATTTCTTATGTTTTTATGTTCTTAACTTCAGGACTGCTCTGTCTGTCACTGCCTTCCGTCGCCTCCTCAAGACCCACCTGTTTAGACTACACCTCCTACCTTGGAGTTGCCTGGCCGAAGCACCATGTTACTAGATGCTGATGCAGCTGATGCACTATCCTTGCACTATTGCAGTACTATCATGTCATTGTAGATACAAAGGACAGGATTTTCAAAAAACAGTGTTATTGTATCGAGCTCATGGTACAGTAAGAAGAGCTTTAGTAGCAAGTGATTTTCAAATGAAATGTGTTAATTAAATCAATTCGTTAATGCTTTGAAATTGAGTCGACAAGGTCGTTAATGAACTTATTTCTTGTTAAAAAGCTTAACACCTACATCACTTCCTGTCTCAATGACTAGATAAGTGGAACTCGTTAATCAAAATGCATGTTAACGAGATCAAGAAAAATGAATGGAAGCATAATTCGCTGTTATGGAAACTACTAGCGTACAGGCTCTCCCACCAGCGGGCAGCAGCCAAATGGAAATAAAAAATAATGGTAATATCTATGTTGTGTATAATTTGTAAACTTCATTTAAAATTGTGCATTTTGTCATGCAGAATGTACATTTATTTTAACAGTTCACATATAAAATACTGATTTATGATTATCTGGCATGTGGGTAAAAATCGGACGGCACGGATTAAAAAAAATAATAAATAAAAATTAAACCCCACTTACCCTCTTTATTGTGGATATTTTGCCACAGTTTACTATATACAACTCTTTTAATGTGCATTTTGCAATCTTTTTTTGGTTAAAAATAAATACCATAAGCTATCTATTTATTGGTTGGAATTTATTTTCTTAAGTTGAGATCTACTTTTGTCTGTATTTCAGTCTGTACGATTGTAGCCTGTAAATAAATACGTTTGAAGTGTCATTTGTGTTTGTAGTTGTTAGCTATATCATACATGTACTGTATACCATGTATGTAACACTTCATTATACATTTGTTAAGCTTTTAAAATTACGTTAGAACGCCCTACCCAATACACAATGTGTTTATAATTAATTGTTCAGTGAATTCCTCTAATCATGCATTTTCTCTGGTACTCTTAGCTCGCCTCTGCGATAAATAAACTCAACATGATTAGAAGTAGTCACCGAACACTTACAGTATAATAAGAACATTTTATATGTATACAAACGTGTGAAGGTGAACATGCACATTGTACATAAAGTGTGGGGGGAGTTTGACAACATTAAATACGTTTAGGCAAATTTCATGTGAATGACCTCGATCACATTCCTAGTGGATCTGTGTGCCCTTCTACGCCTGTTCTTCGTTCTTGTGTGGATAAGACACAGGTGTTAAAAGTCAAGGACGCATTGCAATCACCTCAGGAAACTTATTGTAATTCCTAACATGCCGTTTCCTATACCAAGATTTCAGTTGTATAATTCAAATAAAACCTACGGTAGAGGTCAGCTGTCATATAATGTACGTATGCAGAATTCAAATAGGCTACAGTTGCATTGATAATTTCTTGGTAGTAACATTACACTTCGTGCAAATAACGGTATATCATTTAGCAATACAACAAACGTTCCATAAGGTTACAAATGGTTAAAACAAGTGAATAATTATCCTTCATAACCACAAGTATAGAAAAGGCTAAAACATTTTCATGACTACAAATATTTAATTATCTAGGTTGTCTGTAAGAAATTAACTCTGGTCCTGTACACGCTCTCTCTCTCTGTGTATCGTGAGCCGCAGTCTTACATTTCTGTTTCAAGGTGAGTTATATACTGTTTTGTTAATTAAAACCATCCTTTTCCAAGTGTAAATTAACTCCTGATAAATTATAACACTTAACACGGATTTGCTTTTAAATTCACTGATTTACCATATTGCCAGAATTTGCATGAAAGTTTCTAAAATGTCAAGTATGATGTGTGGGACAGTAGGGATTAACATTAAAAAAAACAGGATCAAGAAAGTGCTGCTTCAGATTTGGTAAGCGAGTCAGAATTGGGATACAGATACAGGTGTGCTTCACGCTTTTCAAACACGGTACATGTTAGTATAGGCTCAATGTTTTGTTTTGTTGTGATCCTAGTATTTTCTGTTATGAGGACTGTAATAAATGAAAACCAAAACAGTGATGTGTTTTTTCTTTGTACAATGCCCCCTTTTGAAGTTTATTTAAGTAAACATGAGTTTTCACTTGCATCACATCTTTTAAAAAAAAAAAAAAAAAAGCAGAAGTAAACCACAGTAATGACATTACTTTATGAAAATGTGTCTTTTGCCACTTTGTTTATTGTGCAGAAACCACAATATCAGGGATACATTTTTTTTAAGTCTACTTTTATACTGTTTCTGCCTGGAAAATCTTTACATGGAATAGATAATTGCCATTATCTATTCCATGTAAAGGTAGGTAGGCTATCTCTACCTGTCTGTCTGCTATTTCCTCCTGGATGCACTCGCATCACCTCAAACTCATCCTCTCTAAATCTGACCTCCTTTTCTTTCCCTCCTCCTCCCCCTCCTCTGATCTCTCTATCTCTGTTCCTCTGGAATCTACCACACTCTCTCCCTCTTCCTCCGCTAAGAACCTTGGAGTCACCCTGGACCCCTGCCTCTCTTATTCCCAGCACATCTCCACTCTGGCACGCACTTGCAGATTCTTCCTGAGCAACATCCGAAGAATCCGACCCTTCCTCACCAACTATGCTACCCAGCTCCTGGTCCAGGCCCTGGTACTCTCCCGCCTAGACTACTGCAACTCCCTCCTGGCTGGCCTCCCTGCGTCCGCCACCCGTCCGCTCCAGCTCATCCAGAACTCTGCTGCCCGCCTGGTGTTCTCTCTGCCTCGCTTCGCCCACGCTACTCCACTACTCCGCTCACTCCACTGGCTCCCGATCACCGCTCGCATCCAGTTCAAGACTCTTGTACTAGCCTACAGATGCCTTGAACAGACTGCACCCAGCTACCTCCAGACCCTCATCTCTCCCTACACCCCCCACTCGACCTCTCCGCTCCGCCTGCACTAGAAGACTGGCTCTACCTCCGCTACGCTCCCCTGCCTCCCGAGCCCGCTCCTTCTCCACCCTTGCTCCGCAGTGGTGGAACGACCTTCCTACAGATGTCAGGACTGCCCAGTCCCTGACCACATTCCGGCGCCTCCTTAAGACTCACCTCTTCAAACAGCACCTGTAGAACTCCTCTGTTGTATCCTGGGACACTATCACCCTTCATTTAAATATGCTTTATTTTGCTCTTATCTGCCCCCTATTTTACTACATTTAATCCTATGCTTCAGAATACTGTAATCTGCCAAGTGTTTAACCTGTAGTATTTTGTACTTAATCATATCCTGATGTAACTATCACTATTTAATCATATCCTGATGTAACTTTCACTATTATCTGCTGTATTATTGAATTGTGGTTTGTCACACTTGAAAAAATTATTGTATTTCTTGCTCTTATTGTATGACTTGTATTGTAACACTTGAATGTATTTGTATTTGCTTGCGATTGTAAGTCGCCCTGGATAAGGGCGTCTGCTAAGAAATAAATAATAATAATAATAATAATAATAATTAATCTACGCAAAAAAAAAAAACACAACAGAGAAACACACAGAATATATTATTGTAGGATAAATAATAAGTTAAAAATACATAAAACAAACAGGCATATACTGTATGTTCTAATCCAGGGCTATCCAAGGCTATTATTGTAACATGGCCAGGTCCTGTTGTAGGTGAGTACCCAGGGTCTGGAAAGTATGGGGATTAAAATGGCCAAGTACATCATAGTAGTAGTGCCTGTTACATAAAATATTTGAGGGGTATTTTAGCCCCTGTTGTGCATTGTTTGACTTAGACCTTTTTGTATCATTTTTTCATAGCACAGCTGTTTTGTTTTTTATACCATTTTTTGTAACATCATCACTTTTTTAGGATACCTTGAAAGAAAACTCCCTCTCTATTGTAGTTACCGCACAGTGCAATATTTGTGCATGAGTACCCGCACTTTTTTGTTGAGAATTTCACCCCTGACATTAGGACGATTATTTAATAACGAAATAGGCATAACGACGTTTGAAAATGCCAAAAGCAATGCTACATACCGATTTCTTGATTAACACTGGAGTTATCATTTGTGACCTTTTGAAAATCCTGCCCAAATTGTCTTAATCCTAAATTGTCATTTCTTATCTCATATTGTATTCTGGCGTTTGCCAAATAAACTAATAATAATAATAATAATAATAATAATAATAATAATAATAATAATAATAATAACATTTCTAAATACTGCATTAACAAATGGTGGTATGGAATAAAGAGCAGCTTTTTCTTCATCAACACCACAGCAAAGGCAATCGCTAGGGCAATCGTTTTCTTAAAGGGAATGTCAGTATCTCCTGATTTACAAGCAGCTTTCACCTCCCACTTTTTCTTCACTGGTCAGTGCTAACGAAATTCCGCCAGCGCTGCTCAAACTCCCTTCAAAATCACAGCATGAAGGGAGCGGTGCAATCCAGTAAGCACTTTTACGTTTGCGTTTCATCAAAATCAAGCTGAGTTATATTACTGTTTTAGAATTTACTGTTCTGAAACTAACCGATGTGTTTCGTTTTTAAAATAAATGTTTTGACAATACGCCCCACATTTTTCTCTTACCCAAGAACTCCTCTCTGATGTGTCCAGGGTTTGTGATACCCAACAAGGCGCGTATCTGCCTCACAGCATCCTCGGGTTTACCTCCCATATTCTTCTTTCCTGAGGGGAGGGAAATCATACAGTATTTCAACAATAATAAGGTTACCAGCAGGGCCAGCGCTAGGATTTTTGCCACCCTAGGCAAACGAAATTTCGGCGTATTAACAAATTATTGTACACCAGATTATGTTTCTTTTGTTGTTGTTTTTTTTACATCGTCACAAAACTATCTACAACTATATACAATCATCACTCTGGTTACAAACGGTAGTGACATCTACTGTCAGCTCTACAATGACAATATGTATGACCAATTGATTCTACCATCATACATGAGCTTAATTGATACAGGATATGCAGGTTACTTCAAACACATCATATTTTCGTTGTACCTTATTTGTACAGTACGGTATTGCGTTCCGTAACTAGTATAAAACTGGTATCTAACGTGTAGGTTAGTGATCATATAATCGTGCACAACAAATCCTCTACAGGCAGATCCTTGATTTAAGAATTTACTTTAAAGAATTAAAGAATCTTTACTGATGTGTTATGAAAATGCTTAAAGCCACACAACCGCTTTAATTTAGGTGCCTGGGCACCGATGAAGCGATCTCTTTTCCTTGTTGTGTCAAGGCTTAATAAGCCGTGCGGAAATCAAATAATTTTTTCTGACCTTTAAACAGTGTTGCCAGTTTAGCGAATTGCTCGCGAAGTCCAGTGATTTTAAGGGCTGAATTGGCGAGATTTGTTGTCAAAAACAATTAGCTACAAATCTAGCGATTTCCAGGAGAGTCATCAGATAATTTCAGAGATATAAAATCGGTAAAATGTTTCGATTATCCTGTATTAGCAACGTACTTTTATAAGACTCATTGTCAGGGTAATTAAATGAAATCCAATAATGCCCCACCCCATTTGAATGCGCAAGGAACTTCAATGCGTCCTTTGCTTAGCATCGGGCTCAACAACCACAAGCCTGTTCCTAGGGGAGACCAGATTTCGTTTGACACCGTGCCGGCATAATCACCCTGCCCCCACCCAGCGTTACTGTACTTCCAGATTTAGGACTACATCACTGCTCATGATATGGTTCCGTAACATCAGTAATAACTTTTGCAGAACAAGAAACAGTGATCTAAGGTGTTGAACATTTTATGACTAAAGAAATGTGAAGTATAAAATGTAATTATGTACCGTTTTTGCCGCCCCCTTCAATTTCCCACCCAAGGTGGCCGCCTGTTCTGCCTATATGGTTATGCCTGCCCTGGTTACCAGCCAAGCAGGCAAACATAAGAACATAAGAAAGTTTACAAACGAGAGGAGGCCATTCAGCCCATCTTGCTCGTTTGGTTGTTAGTAGCTTATTGATCCCAGAATCTCATCAAGCAGCTTCTTGAAGGATCCCTGGGTGTCGGCTTCAACAACATTACTGGGGAGTTGGTTCTCTGTGTAAAAAAGTGCCTCCTATTTTCTGTTCTGAATGCCCCTTTATCTAACCTCCATTTGTGACCCCTGGTCCTTGTTTCTTTTTTCAGGTCGAAAAAGTCCCCTGGGGTGACATTGTCAATACCTTTTAGAATCTTGAATGTTTGAATCAGATCACCGCATAGTCTTCTTTGTTCAAGACTGAATAGATTAAATTCTTTTAGCATGTCTACATATGACTAATGTCTTCTTCAGTGTTATTGATGGAAACATGTGATTGATTATCGAATACATAGATAAATAAACAGATAAATAAATAGCAATACCGTCAGTGATGAGCAGAACAACGTTCCTGACTTCTTCAAACTCATTTTTCATTCTAGCTTTCAGAAATGACATATCCTTATATACAGTGTCCAGGGCTTCTTTGATATTGGTTCCAGACTGCTCCTGGTGCACTGAAACAATAAGCACACATCCCAACATGGTCAGGTGACACTTCTGTAGTGTTAGAATGTCTTGATTTAAATAGGATTACTAAGTGTTATGTTACAACACTGCCATCTAGGGGATTGGGGATGTTACTTCAGCGTGGGGAATGTGAATGGTACTTAATAAAGCCGGGTTGTTCAGTTTATACTCCCACTCCCATCCTCTTTAGTAATTACACAACTTCAACCTCCTAAACTCTGAGTCACAGTAAAATGAAAAGCTCTTTTGTCACTCAAAGGGTGATCAAAACAAGACTCACCAGAAAAATCAAATTTGCTCAGCTGGTCGTATGCTTTCGATATGTCAATTGCATTGTCCACAATATCCACAATCTTCACAGCATTTGTTGCAAAAGACACAATGCCCCATTTTGGATCGATTTCATAAGAACTAATCTGGGAGGAAAAGAACAGAACAACAGAACAAGATAAAGGCGTACTATTAACAGGCTGCAATATGAAATAAGTTTCCTTTTTTTTACTGCCCCCTACAGGAGAGACTGCCTTTACAAGCAGGGGGAGGGTGTGTACAGAGATCCCAGTTAGACAGGAGCTGAGCGACCCAGTGCAGCTTTTAAACTGCTTTACACTGCCCCCTACAGGAGAGAATGTGCCTTTACAATCAGAGGGAGGATATTACATGGAGCCCAGTTAGACAGCAGTTTTACCTTGTCCATAAAGTCCAGAGCGCATTTCCTTGATCTTTCTAAATCCTCTTTTTCAACACTTTCAGAAGCATCTAAGATGATGTAGATGTGAAGTTTCCCTCCTTTCCTGAGGACTATCTTTCTTCCAAGTTGTTCTACAAAGAGCAGGCAGCAAAACAAAAAAGTGTGTCAGTAACATTAATACCAGAAGAAATGTAATTCAATGAGAAATGCTTCAACTGAAAGTCAATTGAAAAAGACTTTAAGTCATACCACGTGTCACTGAATTCATTAAGTTTCCTTTAGTGTTTCTAAAGTCAGTAACATACTGTACATAGTGTACAAAGTGTTTTGTCTAAACTTTGTCAACTCTGCTTAGGATTTAAAAAACACCTGGAATAAAACATATTCCTTTCCAGCCCTGGTTGCTCTTCACTGGACTCACTGTGTCCTGTTTGAATGACAG